>QLOY01002666.1:0-33516 GCA_003313965.1 Megacollybia marginata
TACGGAATTTTACTGGTGGAACCGACTTGAGAAAGCTCAGAATCCGGGGACAGCACTGCATATACAGTGGGTCAAAAAATTGTCCACATGTTTTGCAGTTTGAAGAAGACTGGCAAATTGTGAGCTAAATATACATTGAAGCAAAAAGTGGTGTATGGTGGCAAAAATGTGTTTCATGTAACCTTTATGATGAGCCCTATTTGGTCTTGTTTGGATCAGAAATGGTGAAGATATGGGCTATTCAATCTGGTGTCTCATGTGGACAATTTTTTGAGTCTATGCTCTGACAACATTGATCTTGCAATTAATGATGTAACATGCTCCACCATTGGCTGGTATGTCATAGAGACATTATAATGATGTCATAGCTCCAGCATAACATACATAACACAGGTCTGGAATGTTTGATATCTGTAATAAACTCATGAAACCTCTTACCTGTACTCAAAAGGACAATGTCCTCTCTCTTCTCAAAACCAGTACTTCCTACAGAAAATTTGCTGCTCAGACAGGAGTATCCAAGTCTAAGGTTGCTGTTTTAGCTCAGGAAGCATACCCAGACAAGGAGAATCTGCCTGCAGGATGTCCTAGAAAGCTTTCTTCTGTGGATGAACATGCTATCATCAAGCAAATCACTATGCTCTGCCTGAGATCGTTCTTCAAAATGGCCATATACTGTGAGCCATTCATCCTTCCCTCAACCTCCATCAGATTTCCCACACTATTCCATCCCATACATCCCCATACCATGATATTACCTCCTCCAAACTTTGAATGCCTCTTTCTCCAACTGATTATCCCTTTCTGCCCCACACATACTGCTGTCCATCTGACCCAAACCTGTTGATTTTGGTCCCATCTGACCACAACACCTTCTTCCAGTCCTCTATAGTTCACTTCTTATACTTCTGAGCAAAAGCTAAACAAGCCTTCTTGTGTTTGGTAGTCAGCTTAGGCTTTCTCTGCTTTTTTCTTGATGCTACAGAGGCTTTGTGAAGATTGTTTCAAATGGTTTGAGAACCAACAGGCTGGGAAAGGGTGGGATTGATATCTCTAGCAACCTGGGCAGCATTTTCAGCTTTTCCAGTAGTGATTTGCTTGATGATAGCATGTTCATCCACAGGAGAAAGCTTTCTAGGACATCCTGCAGGCAGATTCTCCTTGTCTGGGTATGCTTCCTGAGCTAAAACAGCAACCTTAGACTTGGATACTCCTGTCTGAGCAGCAAATTTTCTGTAGGAAGTACTGGTTTTGAGAAGAGAGAGGACATTGTCCTTTTGAGTACAGGTAAGAGGTTTCATGAGTTTATTACAGATATCAAACATTCCAGACCTGTGTTATGTATGTTATGCTGGAGCTATGACATCATTATAATGTCTCTATGACATACCAGCCAATGGTGGAGCATGTTACATCATTAATTGCAAGATCAATGTTGTCAGAGCATAGACTCAAAAAATTGTCCACATGAGACACCAGATTGAATAGCCCATATCTTCACCATTTCTGATCCAAACAAGACCAAATAGGGCTCATCATAAAGGTTACATGAAACACATTTTTGCCACCATACACCACTTTTTGCTTCAATGTATATTTAGCTCACAATTTGCCAGTCTTCTTCAAACTGCAAAACATGTGGACAATTTTTTGACCCACTGTATATGCAGTGCTGTCCCCGGATTCTGAGCTTTCTCAAGTCGGTTCCACCAGTAAAATTCCGTACTGGCAACGTTATTATGAGTACAAAAAATTGCTCACTTTGTATGCGAACACCCCGAAAATCGAAAACATTTTCCGGTACTGGAACTCTGTCGTCTTTGCCGGTATGGAGATTGCTACGGACAGCGGGACGTCGGTTGTCTCTAAAGATCAACAATCCCTCAACAACTTTTTACTCGACATTGATTCAGACCCAGCCGACAACGATTCAGACCCAGGGACCATGGATGAAGAAATGCTGACTCTGCAAAGACAAGTGAAAAGAGTCACGTTTGCGAATACGGTGCAAGATATGGGGAACCTCGCGCCGGAAGATCCAAAGGGGTCTACAGAAGGTACGCATATTAGGGATCCACATGTTATCTGAAAATCAGGATTAGTGCATAGGCCGCTTGAACGCCAGCATGCAGTGGTATTTAGTAAGGTGACTGTTCACTGCTCTTTTGTTTCTTCTATCTCTTGATGATTATTAGGATGATCAAGCTTGGTTTAGAAAGGAAAGCGCTTCTAGGTTGGCTCAAAAGCTCCAGAATACAGCACAACCGGAACAAGCCTCAGACCGTGGTACCGCTACTTTACCAGATTTGACTCTTGACAAGCAGCCTGCCAAGACATCTCGGAGCCTGAAACTGAAGAAAGGTACAAAGAGCAACCTGAAAAAGAACGTTAGAAGGGGTCTCACAGAGACAGAGAGCTCAGATGGTCAAAATACCTCGGGGACTGACGGAAATAGACTTCGCCACTCCAAACGCCAGGCGGAGCCATTGGGGGTTCAGGACCATACGGAAGGTGAGCAATGATACCTCAGGTGTTCATACCTGTATGAAATTTTAGATCTACAACTCGGTGAGGATGAACAGCCTCCACCTGGACCATCAAGGAAGACGACGAAGAAACGTCAGGTTAAAAGGCGTTAAATCTATGGTACATTGTCTAATCGCTACATTCAACTGTGCTAAGGTCGTCAGTGTCTGCATCAATATTATCCGCTCGATATCATGTCATTGCAAAATCCTTATTAGATCGGAAATTATAGACTTTTGACTTCGTTGTTTCTAATTCAATGCTGACCTGGGCCCAATTCTCCGTCATCGATCCGTTAATTTAGATTGCTTGGTATGAGAAGATTATACAGGTAAAGAACTCTATCGAAACTGACGATTTCAATGCTACAACTCGAACTTTTTCCAACGTATTGAATGATATTGTAAATTGTTTTTCCCATATACTCCGTCGAAAATTTCGAAGACATATGAAACTGGGACCGTCGGGGCGACGGCGGTGACGATGAGTAGCAGGGTCATGGCGTTGGATGTAATGATGATTGGGAATGGGGGGAAGGTGAAGAGAAGGACGGAAGGCGCGTTAGGAACGAACGGGAGGGTCTAGGGACATTGAGCTCGGATGCCAGAAGATGAACAGAAAGCGAGGGGAGTAGTAGCAAAGCTGAATGTAGGTAAGCGAGCTCTCAACGCAGAGACTAATTTTCTCTTACTGTTGCAGTGACGGGTGAAGCCGAAGTAAATATTTTTCTCTTACTCGTATGTTGGTAGAATGGCAGAAGAGATTATTGAACGGGATGCTGCTCAAGGGGATCAGAGGACGGTAAGTAATTCTAAAGTACGGTACAACGATATCGTGCTAATTTTTCTTATGCATGAGCTCAAGCAACTTCTTCTCCCTCAAGATGAGTGGGCAAATTACTTTGAACCAAACCGTCTTTGGGTCGCCTTTGACGCGGAACCATTCAATGTGGTGGCAGCCACATCGATAACAATAGAGACGGACTCTTGGGTAACTGATCTCTTGTAACCATTGATGAACAATAGTTTCTGAATGGGCAATTAGAGAAGGAATTGTTGCAAGGAAATGCGCACCGAGTCTATGTGCATAGTATGTGTGCACCGGTGCTTCCAACCAGACGAGATCCGGTGAACACCGTTTCCACTCTGTTTCCCGCCTTTTACAACATCTAGTCCGTCCGATTTTTATCAATTGTCGCAGACGGCGGTCGAGGTAGCCGTACATCCACGCGGGTTCCTCCGTGGGAGAAAGTGGGCGGCGTCATTGTTGGTCAACCGATTGTCGGTAGCGCATTGAAACTGAACTGAAGCAAAGTCAGGGATAAAAGATTCGTCAGTTGAATGCACCGTGTACAGAGAGTTGGATGTCGATGGACAAATGATCACAAATGATCACAACGGTTCTCCTCGTGCGTACACCCGTCTTGAATTGAGCTGATTTGGATAAGGCGGACTGGGAAATGCACACACCGTTTAAAGTGTTCAAATTTTGCATTCGCTAACGGCCTCGCCGAACTGAACAGGCAAACTATGCAACGCATCGTTGGCAGTATTTTCATGCTGGAGAAAGCTTAGGACGCAATGTTCTGGAACGAAACTTGATTCAATGCAGCCTCGTTGCATTGCTTGGTATGTCTGTCGACGTTCGTTCTTCAGAATCACTAACAGAATCCTTCAGTTCTGACAGAGATCGTTCGATACTCTCCACCCCGATGAGCTCTAGTGGATCCTCGCGGAGCTTGTTCCCCTGCCCCAATTGCAAACTTACATTCTTTTGTTCTGCGGAGCACGAAAAGGCGGCACACGCGGTTCATCGCGAGCGCGACGAGGGACACGACAGTCTCTCAATGTCAACTTAATCAAGAGCTTCAGCACGATATCAATTTCTCAAATGTCGTTGCACCGGTCCTTCTGTTTTGGCACCGCAGCGTACCAAGCTCTCTTGGATCCCTCTTAGAGGATCTCAAGGTACCAGCATCAACTCGAACGATGAATTGACAGAGGATCTTGTGACAGCCGCTGGGGTTCCACCGACCGTTTCGCTTGCTCCATTGATTCGAGTTGCATCCGAAACTCTGTCCATGCCGATGACGATTCTTTGGGCTTTGCAGAATCTTAAGAAGTCTGATCATTGGACTCGACAGGACACTTACGATTCATGTGAGCTAAACCCTTTCTCTCAGGCATAGCTGACTCGTTGCAGGTCCTTGGTCCCGCAGAGAAGGAAATCATGGTGCTCAGATATTCGAAGAGATTCTCCATCGTCTTCCCGGAGTCAAGATGCTGAAGGTTTGACCAATCTTTTTCGGTGGATTACACTCAATGTCGTTAGCTTGATTTTTGTAGCTTCGCATTTAGGTGGTGTTTCTCTTGATCGAGAACGCGGTGGAGGCATATATTCTGTTGGGTGCAGTGGTAGATTGTTCGTGCTTTCGCGGTCCTCTCTTGATTGAAAAACATTGTATATCATTGATTTACTCTCCTATACGAAGTACAGTACTCTAATTCATTGCAAAAGTGACACATTGCAAAATTTGGAGGTTCGTTATAAGTCAGCATAATATGGGCCTGGCGTCTTACGGCACTCTTACATGCCCTTATAAGGCCGATCCGATTTTTCCGACATAGTGAGGACAACGAAGTGTTAACGATTCTCTTTGGCGACGGACAGCCAAACTCAAGGCTGGATTTTCGTCGACTGGATCCCATTAAGTATAAGAAACTTAGAAAGGTAGAACAAACACATCGACTCACTCCAGTCAATGGTGAGTTTATCTTTCAGACTTACGAGCACTTCGCACTCGGTGCAATGTCTACATAGATTCAGGTTGGTATCGGTATCCCGTTCAAATCAAACCTTACGACACCTGGCATGCGGGGCAGTTCCACCGTAGGCGGATCTTTTGCTGGAAATCGGGGATCGTTGAGCGTGGCCAGTTCTACGATTGCGTTCAAAAAGGCTTGGCTGGGGTAGTCGGTTGTACATATTTCTGCTGCAGTCTTTGTACAAGGCTCGTAGAGAAGTCAGAACGCGTCGCACACACAACAGGACAATGGGAAGTGCTTGAGCAATTTTCTGCCAACGAAAAAGTCTGCTGCATCGCGAAGATGAGCCGTGGAAAACAGAAATGGTAATGCAGCTAGTGCCCAACCTGAAGGTGCGACGTGAGCTCGAAAGCAAGGACTCGACGTGCATCTTTGATATTCTCAAGAATGTGCGTGACGGTCTCAAGACATTTAGTGCATATGGAGGTAGTCTTTCCCGCCGTGTTAAACGATGGTCCCGGGGCCCAAGAGGCGGGACCCCGATCGAACAAAAGCATGGTCGCTGCAGACCTACTTGCCAGAAGAATCGGGCGGGGGGAGCTGAGAGTACAGACTAGGATATGATCGAGGAGTCGAGGACGGAGGGAAAATATATTTTGAGTAGGCAGGGCACGGTGCACTATGCAGGATACCACGAGTTTAAGCTGCGGTGAAGGTAAAAGTGCTGTCTACTTAGGTGGATTGGGTTTGCTGGTGCGGATACCGCCTCCACGGATAGGCTAGCAGACATCCATGTCAGTACTGCGTCTAATCCAACAGGTAGAGAGAATGGTTACACCGGGTGCAGTGGCCGTGCCATTATTCATCGTTTCTTCAGATGATTGAATAGCTTTGGAGCGTCAGGGATTTGCTGGCATGGAGCATTTCGATCACTGACCTTGCATAGTGTTGGTCGGGGATTTAATCTATCTTTTTGCTTCAATCCTCCGCGAGGAGCTTGAAGGGAACAAAATCGAAGTGACCGTTGACAGCGAATGCCTTCGAGGCCATCAAAATCATGTCAGCATATGATTATCAAGGTAGTAAAAGGGCCGAGAATATTTGACAGAAACTTCGACTTACAACCCGTAGATACTGTAGCCAGGATACACACCACCGATTTAGATAGACTGCCAGTGGGTCCGCTAGTGCGCTTCCACTGGCAGTAATATGATCACTTATGTCATCGGTCTCGGATAACTTCTGCATCAGACTTGCTAGACAGTATGCGCACTGAACCACACTCAGAGTGATCAAACTAGCGATTCAGGTCATCCAACAATCTTGAACAAAGTAGCAAACCGTTGCAGACTCAACGTACTTGCAAGGCATCTCAGAGAAAAGGCGAAAGGGAGCGAGAGCTCCGAGGGTACTGATTTGAAGGTGTGTACTTTGTGAAAGATAGCCTATTTAGGGGGATTAGGTTTGCTAGTCCGGATACCAGCGCCGGGAATAGGCTTTGCGAGATGTAGGTTAGCAGTTTTCATGAAGTAGCATCGATATTCGCACCGTGGATTGATAAACGACGGGAACGTTGAAACTTCTGTCAGCGCATTCAATCAGAGTAGCTATACGATGAAATCAGAAGGGAATGTGGAGCTTTTCTACGACTTGCCTTGCATGGTTTACGGATAACTTGCGCTGTATGTTCGTTGCAATTGGAAACAAGTATGGGCAGGGGTAAATCAAACAGAAAACAACTGTGACTCCGAATGACCTGGGTTACCTACCAAACGGCGAAACGGAACAACTTCATTTCAACGGAGCTCCGGTTTGCTGAACAGGAGAGGTAAGTGTGTTTTTGGCCTGAAAGCTCACCTGAGTCTGGCGTCAGAAAAGAATTGAGGGTAGTCTCATAAGAAACTTGACGAAACAATGAGCAGGGCTTAGGGTAGACGGACGTCAATACGTGGCCAGAGCCTCGAATTAGGTTTTACCGGTGCTTAGTGGTTCCTTGGCGACATTCATGAAGTAGGAATATTTCGTACGTAACAACATGAAGAAAGTCGACCATCTTTTCGAAGCATTCAGGATAACTATACAACAGAGTCAGAAGGGAGTGCTATTTACCGATCGAGTACTGGCCTTTCATGATTAGCAGCTGTATGTCAGTCGATAGCTTTAAAGGCAGAGCAAACAGAGTACAACTTGAGGTGTTGGAGTTTCGTGAGTCGACAGATAGGTTGCTAAGTGAGGATGGAAAGGACACGCTATGTGACTGGCTCGGGAGTCTCAGACTATCTCAGAGACTGACCAAAAACGTGACCAGTGATGTGTGCCTCCGAGGCCAATCATGATTATATCAGTTGATCCAACGAGGTAGCCCATCTTCAAGCTGCGATACTGCGATAAACAAGGCATACTTGCTAGTACAAAGAACACGGAGAACAGCCAAGATACCGATTTCGAAGCAGGATTTGTGTAAGTACTTTGTAGCCGGAGAGAATCAGCCTATTTAGGTGGATTAGGTTTGCTAGTGCGAACACCAGCGCTTGGGGGATACTCGAGGGACATCAGTTAACTGATACGAAGCAGGAATATTTCGTACGGGACGGGCTAGGCAAATGCCAAGAAAGTCGACCATTTTTTCGAAGCGTTCAGGCAGGATAACTACACAACAGAGTTAGAAGAGCAGTGTGCTATTTCTGTCGAGTACCGGCCTTTCATGATTTACAGTAGGATGCTGTATGTCGATTGCAGATAGCAAGGTACAGCAAACATATCACAACTATTGAGTCGTGACCATGACAGCTCATGTCATACCAGTTTGTCGAAGGGGTGAATTTGTGAACCCATGGACACATAGAAGAGTAGAAAGGAGAGGTACCACAACCTATGCATGCAGCGGAGTCCAAACTATCCAAGGAATTTTGAAGGTTATGGGTGAACAAGCAGAAGACGCGTTTATCACGTGGGGTTCAACGTTCCACGCGACTACAAATGCACTTACGGTATTTCCTGGCAGTCAATGATTCACATCCAAGTAGCATCCGTAGACACAATGCTCAGTAAGAGGCTCTGCAGGGCCACGCCTCATGTTTTGTGCCCTCTTGCCAATAGACGACTTTGTCCCTTTCGATATCGGTTAGTGACAGCGAGTCGGTGTCCACGTAGTCCTTCAAGAGATCCACTAGCGGTCGCTAGCCCTCAGTTCAAGACATCGGTAACAGCGTTACGGAGCAAGCCATAGAGTTTGTTAGTATTGTGGCACTCACTGCATCCTACATCCTACATCCTATAATACATGAATAATGGGGCGGTTAAGCTTTGTTCTTCGGAATACGGATTGACGGTATTTTCGATTTTGGAGCACTACCGATTCTCTTGTATTTTTCCATCTCATCTTTTGGGCTCTTCCAGGTGTTTAAGTATGATTGCAAACCTGTCTCCGGCAACGGAGCCTGGTCAGAACGTCTCTAACACAAAATAAGCGATGAGCATGTGCAACCAGACGAAAGTGGCTTGCCTTGAGTGTGAAAATCAGAACTTTAGTTCCATCTGTGCGAGTCTGCACTGTAGGCTGAATGGTTTTGAGGTCAGTTGAGGCGAGTATCGAGGCATGTTACCGGACCTCACTGATCACGTCATATAATCCATGGTACACGAAATAGCTATAAACTCGTTGAGACGAACGGCGTGGGTAAAGTGAAACTTACCCCTCTGGAGGGGCATATTTAGGGTTTGCCTTGCTGCCTCTGATAAGACGAACGGGCTTCTGGTCTTTGAAAGAGGACTTATCAAAGCGCAATCAGTGTGGGACACACATAGTATGATCGTGGTCTCACCAGCAACCCAGCATTCCCAATGGAATCGAGAGATTGGTCTCCCGTACCTGAAAGTATAAATGCGGAACTCCGGTAAACTTTCTTTCAGGCTCACCTTCTCCAGCATAATACCTACAAGATGTCGGAATCGATGACTACTGAAAGTGGCCACTCACACTATTTCGCCTTTGTCTTCATCTTCTTGGTATCCACCATTCACTACGACGGCATACGCACCGCGCTTGCAAGCATGAATACCGCTTTGTGATTCCATATGGATCCGAGCCTCGGCAAGATGTACTCGATTCCTGAAGACTATTCCGACCGGGATCTTGAAGTAATCAGGAGGTGCGCCATAATAGGTACTATGGAAGTTGAGATAATAATGCCATCGCTTTCTGAGCTTACCCTTTGTCGTGGTTCTTGATATCTCGCGATTTGTGTTCTGTGGTCATGAAGGGGTGGATGAGAAGAAGACGTTATTTATTCCAGTTTGGTCGCCTTTGACTTTCAAGTCACATCCCTTTGAACCGTCAACGCCTCCATAAAATTATCAGCAACTTGGTTTCTTCCAAAACACGGTTTGCTGTCGAGTTCTGATGGAAGTAACTAGGCAACGCCACGACATGACACGTAACCACACGACGCAAACTTGAACCACAAATATAAAGCGGCACGAAATTGTTAATCTCTAAAGCCATGAATGCTCGTCGCATTACGATTCGGATCCTCAAGCTCCTGCTCTGTCTCATTGGTCTATGGCTACTCCTAGCAATATCATGGGTCGCCCTCCCATCAGACGTTCCTGGTGACGCATACAACTCCAATACTTTGCGTCGAGGGGACGGCGTGAGCACGGTATACGAAATAGATACCTTCTATCCATCCAGTGATCCAACTTCGGCCGTGCGAGAGGCCAGGAGATCGTACAAAAAATACATGAATCTGGATATAAAGCTGGAACCCACGACCGAGGCGAACTCTTCCTATTCAATGGTGCTTGGGGTACGACCTGACTCTATTCCCTTCAAGTTCAGCGGGAAAGAAGGTGTCTTGTCAACACAGAGTATACCCCTTGTCATCCAGGATGAAATCTCAGGCGTGAATGTGTCTGACCCTCTGACGTTCACATCCCGCATGTCCAGTGACAACTGCGATTTGCATATAACGGGTTGGATTAACAGAGCCGACGTTGCTCTCACTTGCTGGTGGCTTCAGCACGACTGGCTAGGCAAATGGTGGTGGTATGATACGGCGAATACTCCCATACGCATTCGCACCATTCCGGCCAATAGAACCATTGAGCTTTGGCCAGAGTCGTACTACTGGGTATCAATTTTGCATGTAATCTGCGCATGTCACTCACATACTTATACAGCGACGACCCGATTCGTCTTGGAATCCACCGAGAACGGGACCTTTCCTTACCATTCAGCTGCATGGCAGCAATCAGGTACCAGTGTTCACCTTCCATCCAGCATCGCTTTCTCCATCTAAACTCTACACTTTCCGCATGGTTCTCTTAGCTCCCCTCGTGCTTATCTCCATGTTTTTCGTCGGTTCAATCTTTTTGATCACAACCGGCGTGAACATCACATACCAGTTGCTGTTCATAACATCCACCTTCATGATACGTCTAGTAACGACCATTTTGGGCTGTATAGCTCTCCTAGGGATCTTTTGGTGGTTCAGAGCCGGAAGGCCACACGTGCCACTTCGCGAACTTGTAGAGGCCATTCGGGATGTGATAAACGACAACGGGAGACGAGGACAGATTGCATTGCCAGATGATCTGGAGGCACAGGAAGCCGTGACGGTCTCTGAAAGAGTGACCAGTCAAACAATTGGCGAGCAGACAGCGCATTAAGACGGCGTGTATTTAATTTAACAAGTATTTGTCACCTGACCGTAACCTCCACTTTTCCGCCCGCCACCATGTATTCGCTCGCCGACTTTGCACAAATGTTAGACGCGCACCTCGAAAGTTGTTATGGTCTTGAAAAGAAGACCGGCTTCAGAGGTCGTCCAGAACGTTCGTATGAAGATGTGATCCACAATCGCCTTTATATGCACCCCGAGCATGCTGAAAGGATACGTGCTCTGACCAGCGAGCCTACGATTAATGACATCCCTTTCCTAATGGCCCTTCTCCTCTTGTTAGACCCTAATGGGCGGCTCAGCAACCAGCAAAAGGCAGCTCTTATCCGCTCATGCACAATCATGAACCGACCCACTGCGTTTTCACGCAAACCTGTCAGCGTGGATAATTTGATAAAGTACTCGAAAGCGATGGCTGAAAACTTCAGGTGAGTCCTCTTTTTGCCACCACAGCTCCAGGCCATGATAGACCTGTAGTGAACATTTCGTCCTCAAACCCGTAAACCGCGGCCAGAATGCTCCTCCTGACACTCTCATGCAGGACGCTCGAAACACGGGACGAGTCGATTCTCTTGGAACTGCTGATCTGGAAGAGAGAAAGTTGAAGTTGCGCATTGAAACAGCGAGGGCTATGTCGAATGATCGCAGTGCTGATCCAGAACTCAGGAAAGCAGCCAAAAAGTTCCTTCTTTCGCTTTTCGAATAATTTTTTGCATTGGACTGTATCATTCATATTCAAATTTTGCTATCTCACTAATTGAAATCCGGAGTCGGGGCGTTTTCCTCTGCGACGCGTCGTTCGTCGCGTCGTTCGTCGCGTTATGCTGTTACGATACTACCCCTATGAAGCCGAGAATGTGCCACAATAGCGTTGTTGGCCCTTGCATCGGCTGCCTTTCAGGCTAAAAGGACCGAACAAGGCACCTTGGCCCATTGATTGCGCCAATCCTCCATTGTATGAGACCGGCAGAGGCCGGCAAACATCCGCGCCCACGTGCCAAGCAAACAACAACCAACGATTATCGGGACGGTTTATAAACTCCCCTCGCAGTCGACTAAGACCGAGCCTTCTTCCCTTCCTTTCTAACTTACATTACATGCTGCAATGTCCTCCAGGATTCCTGTGAGTTCCCATTTTCCTAGGCCTATAGCTAATCATATCTGATTCAAAGGTCCGTCCACCCACTGCAAGGGCAATGACGCGCCCAACAGCCAAGAAAATCGAGAATGTTACTGCGATTTCACGGAACACTAACACAAATTCAAAATCAAATGGAAAATCTGCGACATCTGCCAGCGAAAGCCGAGTGACTGCTGCGACTGCATCATCCAAGGCAAAGTCAGTCTCTCACAACAATTCCTCTGCTGCTGCTGTGCCGAGCAAACGAAAGAGGGAGATTTTGGCCGAAGTAACCGACACTAATCATGCTGGCACATCAAAAGCGATAACAACCGCGAGGCCTCGAACGCGTCAGGCAGTCCGGTCCACAACGACGACGACAACGACAACGACTGCTCGCGTTGGACTCAAGAAGCCTGTTCGCGTTCCTCCATACCGAAAAACCGAGGACGCGCCTGTGACACGTCAGCCGGTTTTTAGTCGTCCACAGCCCGCGGCGACCAAGGAGGTTCTTCGAGCTGTGCCCGAGGAAGAAGAAGATCGCAGGGTGACCAAGAAAAGGCACACTGGGGAGCGGATCACTGTTACTCGAGTAGAGACTGTGCCCCCATCAGAAGGCTCGCACATTGATGAAGAACGAGTTGCTCATCAGCTGTCTGTTCCTGAAGGGGATGACGATGAAGATACCACGGAGCTTTGGGATGATATCGATGCACAAGATATGGATGATCCTCTCATGGTTGCCGAGTATGCTGCTGAGATTTGCCGGTATTGGAAGGAAATCGAGGTAAACCTTCTCTATCCTAGTTCTTCTTCGACTGACACATAGTAGAGTCGAAATCTTCCCAAACCGGACTACATGGATGCCCATGAGACCCTCACCTGGGAGCACCGAGGAGCCCTGTTGGATTGGTTACTCCAAATCCATACCATGTGTCCATTCAATCCCGAATCATTCTTCATGTGCGCCAACCTCCTAGACCGATTCTGTTCCGAGAACTACATTGCTCCTCAACGTCTCCAGCTACTTGGTCTAGCATGTCTCCTCATCGCTTCAAAATTCGAAGAAATCCTCTCCGTCTCTATTGCGCGGCTTGTGGAGTGGTCAGACAATGAATATACCGCTGAGGAGATTGCAAAGGCTGAACGGTATGTCCTCGAAAAGATTCAATGGGACCTGAGTTATTCTGGTCCTATGGCTTGGTTGAGGCGGGCCAGCAGGGCTGACGGGCTTGATCCTCGGGCGAGGACGATTGCTAAATATCTCTTAGAGGTTGCGGTGTTTGAGCCTAGACTGATTACCGTCCCACCGAGTTTAGTCGCCGCGGCTGCGCTTTACCTTGCGAGATTGACCGTTGGAGAAGAAGAATGGGTAAATGTTTCATCCTCGAGTCTTGGAGACTGTTGTTAATGGATGATGCAGCACTACAACCTATTCCGTTATACGACCTATCGAGAACGAGAACTGATTCCCGTTGCGAGTCTCATGCTGACCTATGTCGCAAGTGTGCGCCCGCCGCATCCGAACTTTTTCAAAAAGTATGCTTCAAAGTCTTTTCTCAAGGTTGGGTCGGTTGCTTTAGGAGAACAATGACTGATGCAAGTTATAGGCCAGCACGTGGATGCGTGATTGGACGCTTCATCATTGGAAAATGGGGTCAGAGATTGATCTTAGAGACGAGCTAGCTTCGATAAAGACAGAGATTGTTGAGGCTCGGATTGCGAGGCTAGAAGAGTTACAGGACAACGGATGGAGTCCGATGAATCCTTACTGACTTGTACAACATTTACTTAATTTATATGTAATGCTATAATTTGATGCAGATGAAGTAGGCCTTTCTCATGGCCTTTATGTTTGCGTGGCAATGGTCACCGATATCTGTGATGCTACTTACTGTTCCATAACGCCAGGCTAAGCTGTGGTCGGCCGAAATCTAAGTATGGCCCATATATGCCACGATAGTGTCAGTACGGATCTGCGAAAAAAAGGCCGATCCTGGCATACGACGCATGTATCTATCCAGATTACTAGGGATGAAAAGCCGCTGAGCAGATGTCGCAAAAGAACCAGATCCATCTATGCTGTACAACAAGTGCAATTTACAACTACATGAAGTCGTCTTCGAGAGCTTTTCCTGAAAGCTGTGGCTCGTCTTCCTCTACACCCATGAGGAGATCGTATGAACGAGCGGCCTTCTCGGCTTCTCGTGCTCGTGCTAGCTCTGCGTCTGCTTTTTGCTATAAAGCGTTAATGGTATGGCGTTCTTGCGATGGAAGATGATGTTACCTTCTCAACAGCAGCGGCTCTCTTGACGGTGTTCTCCTTCTTGACCCTGTCAATCCGTTCTTGCTCGTGATCGACTTGACGCTCGACCTTTGTCTTGTTCAAACGATTGATAATGAGATTCTCGCGTTTCGCGACGTGAACTCGCTTTACGAGTTTGTCATTGTGGAAGGACACTTGGCCGACATCCATGTCTCCTGTTTTCTACTGGTCTTGGAAGGAAAAAAAGAAAGGTGAGAAGATGGACGCCACCTTGAGGTTGTTAGCAGGCGTGTAGATGACTGTAAGATTGTCCTTTTTGTTTCCTGAACCAGATCCAGTTTGGGTAGCAATAGAGAGGCTATACCTTGTATTGAATTTGCCTTTACTAGCTGTGCACAGTCTGTTACGAGCGCCTCTGGGATTGCCTCCCAGTTCATGTTGTCCGGCATTCTGAGATAGACATGTGCCGACGAGAGCTTGTCGACGTGAAACCAAACGTCATTAGGGGTTGCATACTTAATCAAATCTTCATTTTCGACTTTGTCTCTGCCCATATAAATCACAGCAGGCGGATCTACCGCCGTAGACGAGAAGAAAAGGACCATTGATCACGTGGTAACATCTCAATGAGTCACATGGAGGTGAGCATCGCATGATCTACTCTAATGCAGCCTAATCGAGTTGGCCTTGGACTGCGACCATCTATGCCCTCATTCGGGCAGGGACCTACAATGGGAGCTCTTGCCCAGATGCAATTTGCTCCTCCACAACTGCACAAACAAACGACGCTCTTCGTAGGCTCAATTTCCGGCGGCATACAAGACGACTTTCTAAATCAGCTCCTCAAGGTTTGTAATACATTCTCTTTATACTTTGCTGAGCTCTGCAGGCCTGTGGACCCCTCAGGTCGTTCAAACGACTTATAACCCCCGCAAACAAGCCACAAGGCTTTGGCTTTGCAGAATTCGAAGACCCTGATTCGGCGCTAAGGGCCATTGCTCTGCTTCAAAACGTCGAACTTCCTGCTCTAGAGGACGGGTGTGCAAATAAAAAACTACTTGTCAGTTGAATCTTGCATGTTATATGACTGCTGACCCTCTGCAGGTAAAGCCCGATGAAAAGACCCGTGCATTCCTAGATGCCTACTCTTCACAGCGAAAATCTTCATCCGAAGCTGACGAAGCGATAAATAAAGAAGCAAAGGCAAAAATAGACGAACTCATTGCAGAAATCAACCGCAAGTCCCAGGAATATGCAGAAAATGGCCTCATTGACAAAGAACGGTACATTATCCCTCCACATCTCCATGATCTTCAAGAGGCAGACCTTCCGGAAACACAGCGTGGTCTCGTCATTTCAGAAATCGCACAGTTCCGTGAACGGGCTGCTAAGCGGGAGCGAGAGAAGTTGCGAGATGTCCAAGCAACAGCTGCGAACATTCTTGCTAGTGCACCCAGTGGCCCAAAGATGAGGGAATGGGGGAAACCACAGCCTGCACCGACTCCACAGAAACAGCAAAGTTATGCAAAAACTCCCAAACCGTTCGTCAAAGCGGGCGAATCCCCAAGTGACCAAACCCCAACAAGGACGAACAAGACCGATGAAGAGCTTGAACAGGAACGCAAAGAGGCTCGACGGAGAGATGAGGAAAATTCTTTCAGAGATGTACGTTGGTTATTCTATTGCTTCCCTCCTAATCAAGTTTCCAGCGCGAACGTCGTTACGAGCCTCGTGAGCGTGCTCGAATCCAAGCTCTGGAGCGTTCAATTGCCCGTGAACGTCAAACGCGCGAGAACCAAGAGCGCGACCAAATCGAAATGCGTTCTCGTCTTGATGTTTGGGATGACGACGAATCTGACGAGCTCTACTATGTCGACCGTGCACGATGGCGCCATCTTCGCGCACGACGACTCGAAGCCGAAGAAGCCGCCGACGCCAAGTCGCGGCGGTTTGAAGAACAGGAGACGGAGAATTTGAGGAAGGAGAGTGAAGTGTTTTTGGCCAAGCAGATGGATGAGCTTAACGCCCTTGCGGACGAGCAGCGTAAGGCCGGTTTGCTACTTGATGACGGTGCGCCCGTTAGGCTTAATGTGTCGTTATCCTCCGTGCCACCACGTGAAACGAGTGTCCCCAAGGAGAAGCCAAAGGGTGTCGTCTTCAGTACAGAGGAGGAAGAGGAGGAGGCTGTTAAGAAGCGTAAAGTGCAGTTGGTCAAGCTGGACGTTTCTGTTGCAGAGAGCAATGAGCAGATACAAGAGCGGCTGGAGTCCATTCGGCAAGCGGTGCCGCACGAGAAAGAGGCCCTCTATAGTAGCAAAGTCCGGTGGGACGGAATGAATGATGTATGCACTCTCTCTTCTCCTCTATGCTTACTCATTACTTCAGGCAATGATCGACAGGAAGATGGAGCCGCTCATCAAGAGGCTCATGGTCAAATATCTCGGTGAGATGGAAGAAGATCTCATCATGTTCGTTGTAGAGCACCTCAAAGATCACAAAGGGCCTCAAAAGCTTGCCGAGGGTCTTGAACCAGTGCGCCACCATAATTTTCCTCACCTTTTTCTAATTACCTCTCAGGTCCTCGAAGAAGACGCAACCCATCTAACTATCAGCGTCTGGCGTCAAATTATTTTTGAAAGCATGGCATATGCCCAAGGTCTTCACACTGAGAAAATGCTTGTCGACTAACTCGACTTTTTTGGTGCGTTGTGTAGTTTAGGTCACCTTTGTGCTGAGGTGGTTGTTTGGGCGAGTACTAGACAGACATTCTTATCCATATCGGGGAGCGCGATCAAAAAAGCTGGTGGTTCGTTTGCTCGTGCCGTGAGTTTCAATCTATATCCTTTATTCGAAATGTAATAATATGCTTTCGATCTTTCTCTTCATGTTGTTGTTTGTGTGCGAGTTACGGATTGACGAGGTGCGTTTCCTTCCGCCGTAGACTTCGTTGTAAAATACATTGTCGTGACGTAAATCCTGTTTGCCGACAACACTTGGCGCTTAGCGTAGCATCCACTGGTTGGCCCGAAGACCTATCATTTTCTGTTGAACTGTCTGGCAACATGTGCTGTATCAATGTTTATGCCGGGTCTCTTGTGTAGTCTTACCACCAGGCGGCTCAAGAAGAAAGTGTCGGGCAGCAACTCACAAATCTGGTATGGCCTCGCACTTCATTAAGGCTGGCGCTTGTCTGCCCTCGTCACGGAGGCTCACGGAGGACGCCAGCGCAACGACTATGGAGGTGTCGATGGCAATAATTCATGATAGACAAGGAGCCCGCCGTTAGCTCCTTGGACTAATTTTCGGGTTCCGCCTCTGCAAGATATGCTAACATCTTCAGAACCTGCTACAGATGCGCACTATGTAAAATAGTTCAAGCATATACATCGCTTGTTTTGTATCAATCATAATGCAATCTCGACGTCCAACCTGGCCAGATACGAATATACATCGGGCGACATGCGATACTTGAGCATGCCAGCGTACACCATCAACGAACGAGATTTCTTGCGCAACGCTGCCAGTGTCTGAAAACATGGATCTGTCAAATATCAACGCAAAAACCTTTTGACTCACCACACCCCTCACAGCATCACTAACCATCCCGTGCTTCACAGTTTGATGCACCCCAGCAATGGCATCCATCGTGATTGTGACATACGTGGGCAAATTCCTCTGCAAACTTTCATGCAAATCCCTAAACTCTTCAGCCCGTCGGGTGATTTTAGCAACATCACCATCGAGCGGAACTAGATCCACCGATTCCATGATCTGCATCCCGATCAATGAATGGAACGGTGAGCAGCGAAAAGAATAATCACCTCCAACACAAGTTCAGGTCTCCCCATAGTCTTAGCCTCCACCGCTTCTCTAATCCTCAAAAGGACTCCAACAGCCTCACGTTCCTTCCCACTCGCTCGATTAGTCCTCTCGTAATGCCTCAAAATCTCTCTAGCAGTCTTTTCCAATGCCCTGCCTTTTTCGTCCACGCCACCACCTGCAGCACCGGTCTGAGCAACCAACGTACCCAACGCATTCGCAAGGGACGAAACAACAGTGGTATAATCCCCAGCAAGGTTGAATAGCCGTATCGCTTCAGAGATTTGCGAATTTTGGAAACATGTTTGGGCGGTTGGAAGGAGGATTTCGGTGTTGTATGTATTGATGTTACTGAGAGAAAGGAGAGGAGAGTTTTGTTCGATGAACCCCGTAAATTTAGTCCCGTCGGGTCGGAAACCGCCTACGAGTTCCTCCCATGCTGGGTTACTACCCGTTGAACTTGTGGTAGAAGTCGAGTTGGCGAGAACGATGATCCGACGGACGAGTTCCCAGGTGCTCTCGATCTGTTCTTTTCCTGCCGAGTCTCCTCCTGGTGTTGGTCGGGTTTGTAAGGCGACTTGTTCGGCAGTAAGTGTAATGGTAAAAACGTATTGCAACGCTTCCTTGGGATCCATTTTGACGAATTGACGGACATAACGCCAGATCATTGTTGAGAAGCTTACGGAGGGACCGTGCACGGGTGAGATATTCACTGTTGTTACACGTCATTAGGATAACCAGTCTGGCTAAGGGAAGAAAAAGCGACTTACAGATACCTTCACCCTCCTCTGCTCTCTGACTAACCCTCACCAGTCCATGATACGCCAATCCGATGGCCAAATGTACTGCCTCGGGATGGGTGTGGGTGTGGGCATGTAGGGCAGCCACTGCCCGTTCAAACTCACCACACATCACCAAGACCTGTGCCCATTTACCAGTGGCAGCACCCTTAGCAGCATCAGGATCAAAATGGCGTTCACCATAAGAGAGGACGAGTTCGGCAAGAGACTGAAGCCCACATTGTGATTGTGGAGATTCGGATTGTTCATCTTCATCAAGCATGCCTAGTTGGAACCACATCCAGTCTTCCATGGTTTCGGTTACACCTTCGACTGTTCGTCGATTTCGTTCAAGCTTCCCAACGAGCTGCAGATCGTTAGGCCGAAAGAAAACAGAAGGTTTAAACAGACCTTGTATAGGGCCAGCTTGAATGGGTCTTCCCGTGACGAAGAAGATGAAGAATGGCGTATCATGTGGGCATTGTAAGCTGCTTGAAGGTGAGCAAGATTCGTTTTTGCAATCCTATAAATGACAATAAGATGAAGGATTGAAGGCAGATGATACAAACCGTCGTCCTCCCTCTATCCAAGCCCTCAAAAACCCGATAAAGCCTGGATCCTTGCGCTCGAGATGTTCAGTATGCTGCTGGGCCAGATTGAGTGCGTTTGAGAGATGGCCTGTTCGTATGAGGAAGAAAAGGTGTGCATAGAGTGGTGTGCCAGCAATGAGCTGAAGAAACGTCAGCACACGACGAATGAAAGAGATTTCAGGGATACCTCGACACCGCCAACCCATTCACCGCTTCGCCAGAATCTGACTACTATGAATGCCCTGATTTTGTTTTCGACACTAGGATCGCCACCTAACCGTGCCTCAGTTGGGTGTGAAGCAATGGTCCGATTGACAATGGAGAAATATTGCGATTCGAGAGATGCGAGTGCACCGCGCGTGATAGTTTTCCGTAGGTCAGTGGATGATTTTGAATTTGTGTTTAGTGAAGCGTATGCTCGAGCATACTTTCCCTGGAGAACAGGTGCATTCAGGATATTGGCGTTTGCGTGGTCGAGAGCTGGGAGTGCAGATGGCTCTGAAGTTATGTGAGCCAGCGTATGAAGTGCAGCGGGAAATGTTGGTGGCTAAGTGACAATTGTAAATGACACAGCAAGGAAGAAGATAACGTACGTCAGTTGAGAGGGAAGTTGAGGCGTCTATGAGACGATGGAGTACGGGAAAGGTAGACCCTTTGAGACGAGCATTATTGAGGTCTGTTATGACGCGATCATATGCCATCATTTTTGTCTGCATTTGGAGAGAAAGAGTTGGTGTAGGAAGCGCTGAAGTTGAGGGTAGCACCGTGCGTCTTGTTGGCGGCGCAGACCCTGAGTATAATTCCTCCCATATGCGAGTCTTCATGTTCTCCCAGTCTTTGTTCATGCGGTCGGAAAGCATCTGATAGAAATCATTTTGAGTCTGCTTGCGACTCTCTTCGATGGTTGAGATGAGAGTTTGTTCGTGAGCGGCCCTCAGATAGCCAGCCAAGTCAGTATCCTGGAGACCTTGCAGGGGTGTGAATGTCGTGGCTGTAGTCGTGTTCAAATGAGCCACAGAGCTGGATAGATTTGCGGTGTTGATCTGGGCCTGTGCTAGAAGGTAGTTTGCATCGTCGGCATTGCCTGGCTGGGTCTGGCGAGAAACGAGCCGACGCGACTGAGCCTCAATCTGATCCAACGAAAGATGAACCTGCGGCAACTCAGGTCGACTTAGTTGTGAATTCAGCGACCGAGACGACGCGAGTAACGAAGAAAGGTCAGCCATGAGTCACGTGCATGGCTTCAAGTTGCCACCAAGTGTCATCAGAGAGCGCTTGTATTCGCAGCCACAGAGCCTCGATGTAGGCTAATGGTGCCGACGTCGTCTTGAGTGCTCTTTCTCCATTGAATTTCCCAAATAATTGATGGGTGTTGCTCGTTGTTCCCCAATCTAGAAGCGGCCCAGCTTCTCGTTCTTCTGATATTGCACTCCTCTTATTTCGCAAGGGCTCTGCTCGAACACTTACGCGTACTTACGAGCGACGGTAACAAAGGTAACAACCGAAGGTCTATCAGAAGCCGGAACATTGTAGGCCAACCAATCAATTCGTTCTTCCTTCATCAATTTACAGGTGAGTTTCCGCGAAGGCAGTCGTAGGCAGTCCAGTCGAACACAAATCAATCTGATGATTACATCGACGATGCCAACCAACGACGGCTAACACCTGCCCTAAATCCAGAAATCATGCGTTGACTGTTACAGACGCGGAGAAGCTTCATCCACGTCGGGAAGGTGTTTTGTCTGACGCTTAAACATCGACTAGTGCGGTGGAGTCAATTTGAACGAACTACGGCAGATTGGGCGTGCCCACGAGACCTACACAGGGGAAGAATCCAGCTACGAAATGTTTCGAAATCTCCTGAAGCTCAGAATATTCAAGATCGCCAAACGGACAGCATTGAACCGCAAGCTAGCTTAGATGCTTTGGAACTACCGTTGATAAACACGAGTACCGATATTTTGAAACTTCCTTGCTCTTTATTGCCTCACTGTATCCGTTTGCCTGGTTCCAGATCAGCATTGACCTTGTCAAAGCTGCAGCTGCGAAAATGCGGCCCAAAGAGTCAAGGGCCAATGGGAGGTTCGAATTCTAGCGCAGCTCGGCAGATACCTAGGCCATCGTCCTGATTCTCTACTGACAGGCCTATCTGAGGATGCCAGGTAATACGGCGTGGAGTTCTTATAGATGTTACTGTGCTCGCGGAGCCCCATTCTTGCTTGCTTCGACCCTGACTCACCGGCCTTCCAATAGACACTGTTTCCACAACCCTCTTTTTTTTAGCATTCCGCCGACTGTATCGCATCGTCTTTAAGGATCAAACCTACCGGTGTCATGAGTTGCGAACTTGTTCGTCCTCTTTAACTATAAACGATGCATTCAAAACCAACCCGTTGGTGCCCATCCATCCATCTCCTGGCCTTGATGGGACCTTGTGCCAGTGTATTTTTTTCTTCCTTATGCCAAAGAGGTAGCAGAAGATGGTTGTTGCGGATCATGCGCAATGGGGACAGATAACGTAGATACATTTACTATGGTAGCAAAAGTGAATGACGAATAGAAAAATAAATATTACTCAGTATACTCTGGAGGCACAGCATTTGTTTCTCTCAACTGCGCCACCTCTTCCCTCATCCTCCGCATCTCTTCCATTATGCGCCTCGCGTCCAATGAATCGCTGGAAGATACGACGGTGTCAATGGCAGACTGCGCGTCTGAAGAAGGTGCAGTCGACATGGCTTCGGCCGTGGGAGTACTTGACCACTGATCAGGATTTGAAGTGGCAAGAGCCATTCTTCTTTTCTCGCTTATAGGCGATGACGGGGTTTGGGTGAACAACTGGCTTGAAGAAGGCATAGAAGAGGAGGGCATTGCTGTGGAGAAGCCGTCCGCATCGTCAGGATGAGTGTCTGGAAGTCGTGCAGCTGGGGGACGTTCAAGTTCGAACTTTTCGACATCCGCGGCCAACTGCAACTCTGCTTGTCTTTTTTTGCGAAGTCTTGCAAGGTAAAAGATGAGACCAATTACAATTAGAACGACGACGACGATAGCGACGATTATTCCGGCAAGTGCACCGGATGACAAGCCGCTGCTGCCGCTGTTGCTCGAATCAGCAGGATGGGTTTGGCTTGGTGTCTAAAACAGACGTCAGTCATAGAACGCTTATAAAGAGACCTGCTGACTGCAGAGCTTCCAGTGGAGGGTGTGGATGGAAAGGAAGATGCTGAGGATATCGGCACAACTGCAACGACGGGCAATGCGGTGGGAGTGAACGAGGTAACGATTGTATTATTCGGGAGTGATATCGAAGCAACACATGCAGCCTCTGAATGAACAGTATCAAGAGCACAGGACATGGATTCTTGATACAAAGATCCACTGGCGTGGTAGACAAGACCATTGGAAGACTCGAAGAGTGTAACTAGGCAAAAGATGAGCGTTTCACTATGAGCTTGGAAGGAAAACGAACCTGCATAAGTGCCATGAGCGGTCAACTCATCTGTTGCTGCCGTGTCAATAACTGTGATTACACCATCTGTACCGGCAACGACAGTTGTTGGTTCAAAAGGTCTCGTTAAAAAATCTCCTTCGACGGCCGGTGATATACCATAGAGGGTTGCACTGCTGGCCGAGATAGCTTTCGAAGGTTCAATGGAGGGTATAATAGACAAGGCTAAGACTCACCAGTGGAAGAAAAGAGAGATAAAATAGACAAAAGCACACAGTGCACCCAGAAGGATCCTGTCCTGCGCTTCATCTCGGACGTGAAATGTCAAGAAGGCGGATAATAAAGTTAGGCAAAGCTATTATAACATAACACGGCTAATACGGCCTGACATATCAATATATTAGCCCTCGGACTTTGAAACATGTAGCGCCCAACTTGAAACGCTGACGTTTTCCGTGCTCAACGGCTTCAGGATCTCGTACTTGAGGCATTTCTCTTTGCTGCTACCGTGTTTCCTGGGGTGAAATTCTATCAATTGATGCGCAGGATTGAGATTGATCAACTTGGATCAAGGATGGATGCACGGCGTGACGGAAAGATCTATCTGATCTGATCACCCGATCTGTCCTCGTGGTTACGATCAGCGATTGAAATGATCGTAGAGCTGCAATGTCAGTATGGCCCTACGCCCCTTCTTGCCAGTAGGTCAGGCTTGTATCGGTGCGGAGAACGAAGAGAGAACTGACCCTAGATTCCTGCTGGATGAACTAGTACAAAAAAGCCAAGACCCCGGCTTGATTAGTTCAAATTGGACAATCATATGTTTCTGATATGATTCAGAATCGTGATGTGTCAACGTAAACTCATATAACCGTGACAAATCTCCATCGTCGACATCCAATCCTTTCGTTCCGATGTTGACAGCCAACTCAAGCCTGCTCGCCAGCTTGTCCTTATTTTTGCTTTCACTAGCGAGAGGTGCGCCAGAATCCTTTCATTTTGCCAACTGACTGTCTTAATTCGTACATATAGATGCTAGTGCACAATCCACTTTTGTTTTCTACGCCCTGCCAGCAGCTGAGGCCGGATTTTTGACCGAGAAGGGGGCTGTATCGACCACGCTTGGTACCGATGGTGTGGCCACAGTTACCGGCAAAAGTGTCACCGATTCATTCCTTGGCCATGGAGAATTCAATGGTAGTATATGTTTCGACTGCGTTTCATCCTTATTGATGTATAATCTCCAGCTGTGTGGAAAGAGTCATCCTCCGGGGTTGTGTTTTCCGCCTCGGGGAGCAATTACATTGAAGCCATGACTTGCAGTGTCGACCACAGTGCCAGTCTTGCTTCTTGTAGTTACAGTAACAGCGTTTCAGGATCCGGCACGTTCACCGGGAGTTTCACGCCTACATCTTTGGTTGTCCTCGCCACTTTGACTGCTGGCAGGTTAGTATCTTTGTAGTTATATGTTGCATTTAACCCAATCATCCTTAGCACGACTGCGACATCTACCACATCCACCACGGCCGGCACTACGACTAGCACTTCAACTACGTCCACCACTTCTACCACGTCTACCACGTCTACCACGTCTACTACTGCCGCATCTACAACCACAACCGCTTCATCGGTCAGTAGAACCAATTTTTTTCAAGTATCTGCCTCATAACACAATATCGTAGGGCACCTCCTCTGGCGGTACGCTGACGGCTCCACCTGCTTCATCTACCAACAGTTTGAACTCTACAGTGAGTAGTCCTCCAGTGTTTTGCTTCCTTCTCACCCGATAATAGTCCTCTACTTCTTCCTCTGACTCTCAAACATCGACACAGCCTAGTAGTGCAACTCGATATGTCTTTAACAAAGGGACCATGATGGCCGTGGCCGTCGGAATTATGGCGTCGGTTGTGTTCGTAATTTAACGAATCCTTTCATTTGGATAGACGCTCGTTGGTACCTTTTACACATCTGAAAAATATCTGGTGCCGGTACAATGGTGCCTCCGGATACATTTATTTAATTACCAGATGCTAATAATTATCTGTTAAGGTCTGCTTTCAAGTTGACTTTGGTTTGAAGCTGCGAGCACGAGAACATTGTCATGTACTACTCATTTTCATTCGACCGAACTAGGACCTGGAGGTCATCACAATGAGAGAAAAGGGGATTTCCTGAAGCAGAAGATCCGAGAGTAAGCAGACGCGACTCGATCACGTGATCGTACGCGTATATTGTGCTTGTGTTTGTTTTGTTGATTCCATTCCGGTTGCTCTCTGAACCATGATGTCGACACCAGTCACACCTCAGCGTATCCACCGTCCCGCTCATTCTTACTCGATGTCTCACTCGCCTGCTTCGCCGTATACTCCCCTCAGTCTCAGGTCCTTTGCGTCCTCGAACCCATCACCCTTGACGACGCCGGCGAGCGTCAAAAACTTGCGTTTCAGCTCACATCATCTCACATCTCCTCTCGTGTATAAACAAAAGAGCTATGCAGACGCGGCTCAGAACTGGAGATCTCGCGCTACTGAAAATGGTATAAAAGTCGCCGACGACGAGAGTAGGTCCTTTTTTCAAATCAAAACCTCAAGCTCACGCGTGTGCAGCTTGCCAGCTCTTTTCTGACGCAAACGACTCTGCTTTTGTAACTGCAGAAGAAGGTAATTCTCAACGCGATTCTTGACCAACGAAATAACACGTGTTCAGCTCTTTTGTCCCCTGCCTTTGTTTCTACGCGTCGCCGTCGCGCCGTTTCTCAATCACAAGTCATTCTCCCGCCCGCTAATTTACCATCCACTCCTGCTCGCAGGGTACACCCTACCTCTCCGTTGGTCTCTAGGTCACACCCGCTTGCTACTCCTCCGCCGAACAGTGCGTTGGCTGCCCAGCATAAACTCAAGGGCAGCCTGACTGATCCCCCCAAACCAAGAAAGCGAGAAGCCTTTGCTGTTGTAAGTTCGTCGTTTTGTGTTAGCCCCGCGTTCTAATGCGGTTCCAGGTACCTCAACATTCTCCTAACGTATCTCTGGTATCCAATTCCGATGTCTCGCTCGAACTCTTTGACATCGACGAAAATGACTATGAATATGACGAATATGAACATGTTGGCGATCTCTCTCATTGCGACTTGTTGAAATCCGAGAAAATTCAAGAGTATGCTCCCTACCCTCTCCTGAGCAACACGGTCCCTTCTCCGATGATGCCTTCTTTCGGGCAACCCACTTTCTCTGATCCTTTCGTCAGCGGGCTGGGCGCCGGATACCCCGCGAACCATCCTCTTGTCGAAGCTTTGGATCCTCATTTCCACCAATACAACACATACCAGCCACGTCCCGAATATATTCAGCCGCAGCCACAGATGTTGTCCATGCTCAGTCCCTCCTTGCTTTCAGCTTCGAATTCCTTTCATATGCTTAATGCCCCCACCGCTACGTCGACACCTGCCCCACAGGATCCTCCAAATACATGTACCGTGTGTTCCCGCGTCAATCCTGATCGTCTTGCCGTGCTTATCCCTTGTAATCATCCACTTTGTTCTGCGTGTCTTACCAGCGCCTTGAACATCGTGGGCGAGAAGGACATGGAATGTGCCGTTTGCAGGGCCAGTGTGGAAGATTTCAAACTGATCACTCCTCCTGTCTCTTCAGAGAAGGAAAAGAAGCGTACTCCCTTCGGCAATGTCGATGTCAATCGCTCTGTAGCTGCCGCCACAACGAAAGCGCGGAAGCTAAAGGATGAGGAGTCTGCGCGACCGGACAGTTTCTTCGATCCGTTGTTCTCGTCTCCTGGTAGTGCAACCAGTGGGGGTGGTTTTACTGGACTGGACCATGCTTTCGAGTACCTTGGTGCTTTCGACGGAGCGATAGAAGAGGTTCGGTGCAGTACTCCGCTCCGCAAGAAGCGGTCCAGCATATCTTCCGAAGTTAAAGAACCCGTTGTTCTGCGGATCGACAATGTTCCCTGGGTATGCTATTCCATTTTGTTTTGCAGTTTGCTCACTGTCATGAACTCGCAGGATATCACCCCTCCTGGTATCGTGGCGTGGCTCCAACAACCAATAATGCGCGCTCATGTCCTGCTTGACAAAAAAGGCAAGACTCTGAGTCATGCTTTCGTAGAAGTTGCTTCTGAAGACATCGCTGGTGCTATCCTTCGAGGAGAAGCCACGAATTCGACGACTGGCAGAGGGGATATTGGGGCGACTAAGAAGGGACGAGGTACTGTGCTTGGTCGTGGAAGGAGGGCTAGAGGAGTCACAGTTACTCGAAGCTCCCAAGAAGAATTGATGGCTGCAGTAAGTTTTCTTTATTTGATAGCCCTCAGCGTCCTAAATCCTTGCTAGCTCTTCCCTTCTTGGCGTGGCTCTTACGATGGCTCGCGACCGACCCTTGCTGGTTTGGACAATGGTCGCGTCGTTGGCGCACTCGAAGGTGGACTGCTGACCGACAGTGAAGTTACGACTATCCTATATCTCGTGAGGTCACCAGATGTTTGTGTTGTCGATAGTTGTCTTTCTTCTTGTTGACCCAGTTTTAGGCCCACTTCCTCAAAGTCCCTTCTTTGCCATTCTATGTTCTTATCAGCATCCTAAGCAAATTCCCGTCCGATGTTGATAGCAGAGTATTCTGGTCTGGTCACTTGAGAGATTCGCTCTATGGTTCGTCTTCCTCTTTCGGTCTTGTTCGCAATCTGATCGCGATACAGATGTTACATATGGTAAAGCAAGCTCACTTTTCATTTAGAGTGAATCTCACTATTCTTTCAGCTGCCATACAGGTCCTTTTGAACCGCATCGAGGAACAAAAATCTAAACCCGCTGGCGAGAATGACGCAGGAGAATACGGCAGAGACTTGGTGGATGAACTTATCAAGGCCGGTGTACAGTGTCAAGGTGAGCCGTTTGTTTTTCTCTCCTCTCAAGGCACCTACTCAATGTTCCCATGTAGCTTTTACCACTCAACAAGCATCTAAATTATTGGAATTCTCGGAAAATGATTCTTCCTCTACCGACGCTGATGTAGAGGAGGCGCACGAAGAACTTGAAGAACATCAGGCTGACGCTGGCGACAGCTCTCGTACCAATACTCCCAGCAGCACAGCCGTCGCGTCGGTTGCATCTGCTCCAGACCAACACGATAATCAAGATAATAATGACCATGATCACGATCACGATAATAATACAGTACCCGCGGATGAAGCAACCCAACAGAACGAAGCTGCTGCGTCTGGGAACTCCATCGGCGACTTAGCGAGGGAGTTTGGGATCGAGGCGCATTTAGTTCAAGCATTGGCGGAGAGGCTGGCCCTTCGTTGAGACCTTGCCAATCAAAACAGTTCGTCCGTATTCTTTGGCTGTCGATCAGCTCGAACTTTCTCATGTTTCTTTTTCAATTGCTTGTCGCATCGCTGTGATTCCAGTAGACCGTTTGCTATCGTCGTTGCTCGTTCATACTTTATTCTTTTGGAAGGTCCTATATGCCTACGTATTCCGTCGAAATGTTTTTGTCTGTATCATGAAGTAGCCCAGTCAAGTATCAATATCGCGAAGAAATCCAATTCCAAGTAAATTATTTCGCCCGAGTTCAAGCGTTACTAATTCCCGTGCAAACTTGGAAATTGGAGTCGCGTCAAGAGTTGCGTAACCTGGTCTAAGAAATCAAGGCTATCCATGACTATGAAGGTCTTGTGTCCGACTGGTCCATGCATTCCTTTGTTCATCCGACTATATAGGTGCATGTTCAAACAAAAGTTGTGACAGTGGCAATCACACCCTTCTTCATTCTGACCGTCATGAGCCAACACAACTTAGGTCTCCAGGACGATGCTACTCGAGTCCCTCAATATTCAGAGGCTTTGTCGTCTCTTTTGATTACCAACGTACCACCTCGGCCCTCAGATGAGGCTCTAGCTCATGCTGAAATAGCGCGCGGCGAGAAACAGCGCAACACTATCGACACAGAGATCGACACGTTGGATCAGGATATCAAGAGGCTTCTGGAGAAAGCGGAGAAGCTAGAAGAGAAAATTGGCGATTCAAGAGCGAAAAGATGCTTGACAGACAAAAGACCCTAAGCTCATCTTCTCCCCTTTCCGACGGTGTAAATTACCTTCAGAGATTTGGGCCGACATATTCCGCTACGCTGAGCCCACTGTCAATCTCAACGTGGCTCTGACCCGCTCGGGTATATGGCGGCTTGGACGTGTCTGCAGTGAGTGGAGAGCCGCGTTGTTGTCTGACGGGTCACTCTGGTCGACGTTAGATATCTGCGTCGCCTCATGGAGTGCTGCGAGTGAGGCTCACCTTATTGGGGAAGCGCTTTCCCGCTCAAGAAACGCGTCTCTCAAGATCTCACTCCACATTCTGGACGAAGATGACGACGAGCGTGTTTCCTCTGACAGATCTGACGAACATATTTCCGCATTGATTCAGACCTTAACGGCAGCTTCATATCGTTGGCACACGATCTGTCTTGATCGGGTTCCGGCACAGCAGCTTTCATTATTCTCAGAGGTTAAGGGCCGGATTCCTTTACTGATAAATTTGATCTGCAAAGAGCCCTTACCAGAGGTGTTCAAGGAGGTGTTCAGTGAGGCGCCGTCTCTTTGGAAACTGATTCTATCAGGGGTGCCACATATTCGACCTGCAACTTTTCAATTGCCCTGGTTGCAGCTCCGCGAGTGCAACATCGACTGCATAGACAGTCTCAGGCGGGAGCTAGACATCCTCCGTGCATGTACGAATCTCGAAGAATACTCCTGTCGTCTTTACGGAGGACCTGTTCCTACTGACATGATTTCCATACCCAGATTGCACACACTGTCCTTGTCTATACACTCAGCTGTGTTGGACAATCTGATCCTATCATTGTTGACATCTGTCATATTCGATGGAAACTTCAATCGAGACTGCCAAAAAGAAGCAGGAGCCATTAGTCGTTTCAAGGATCTCGTGTCGAGGTCCTCAGCCGATCTTAGGACTCTGAAGATTAAATTACTCCCAGAAAGGTCTCAAGTCACCTTTGGGATGTTCCTCACCGAAGCCTGTTTTGCTGGTTTAACTTCTCTTCAAGTGACTTACCAAGTACCATGCAATAAGTTAATTGACATGCTCACTATAAATCCCAAAGCCCAAGTCATTTTACTGCCCCGACTGGAAAGGCTGCATCTTCATCCCACATGTAAGGAGAATGCCATTGCTTTGCATGGCAAGTACGAATCCCACGACACTCGTGATCCTGCATGTGTAAGCAGTAACTTAGTCAGCGCAAATTTCAAGCCCTCTTTGATGCATAAACAGTATATTTACACACTCCGCCCCTCGTACTGTTCCAATACCTCACGCTTTTTCGCTCTTTCAACACGTTTACAGTATATGTCATGCAACGGCCTCGTTTTCACGGTGTGGATGCATGCATTCCTCTCCTTGTCAGTGGCATCGACATACACCAAGTTATCCTTTTCGGCCGACACAAAAACCCTTTCCCAAACAGGTCTTAGCTTGAAGTACATTTGCGGCAATTTGTGACTACAGAGTACCAAGGCCCAACTGTTTTTGCGTATTTGCCATGGGTCGTTCCATTTATCATCTACAAAGTTGATATTGAAGCATTGGTGTAGAGAATTGGGAAGCGGGAACAAGCGTGGGCGATCCTCTTGTAAGTGTATAGTAACATGTTAAACCCTCTGCACACATATTTTTCCACAGCGTCAAATGACTTTTCATTGTTGCTGAGGTTGAAGACAATGCCAATTTTGTCGATCAGGGTCAAACAAGGGTAGAAGCAGACACCACCGTAGTAATCAATGAAATTCTGCACAACCGCTGCACTCGTCAGCGTAGATTGTTCGAAGGTCATGCACTTACTACTGTGAAAACTCAGGATAACTTCTACAATAGACTTGGATACCACAATAAGCTGTACCTTTGTACCCGTGAATTTCTGGACAAACGTGAATACATTTCGCAAACAGCATCCGAAGCACATACCCATCTTTTTCATAAGGATACGGAACACTCGATATGAATTGTGGAGAAAAAATTTCAGGCAAAGTAATCTTCGTAAGTCGTGTCTCATACACAAAACCGTTTGTATGACATCGTAAGTGTGTTTGTTGACTCGCATATAGCGAAAAAGGTCTGTCCTAGACAGATCGTTGCAAATCACCATTTCTAACTCCAGAGGTCTACGAACAATCAGCATCATCGATGCAAGCAAACGGAGAGGGTTCACATTGAGTCCATGATACTTCAGTAAGAGTATTCTCATATAAGTATCCTTCACGAGCCCCTTATTTCCACCTCTTGCACCTCCAAAAAGCCTTTCTGACTGGATATATCCAGTTAGAAAAAAGCCTCATAATGTGGTTATAACCATGAGGTCAGAAATGCCTTTCTCATGGCTATAACCACAAATTTTGAATACATTTTGATGAATACAGGGCTAGACAAACATATTCATTCAATAGAGTGCCTGTATACAAGAGCTCATGAGGCAGGATGGCTACCAATATGGTACAGCGCGCCCTTATTTGTTCTTGTTTACCTATCAACAAAACCTCTGCGCAGCAGCTGGGCCACCCCCGCTCATCCTACAAGTTCTACAGCCTGTATTTGGACAGTAGATTAATATATATATATTTAAAACAGCTAATACAATGTATGTACTGCTATCAAATCCAAAATTCAGATAAATTACAATTAAAAGCAAAAAAAAAAGTAAAAACTAAATTAAATAAATAGGTGAGGGTGAAATGTAGGGCTACAGCCACATTAATATACATCGAATGAGGTACAAGCAACCGCATTTACATGCAAATGCTGTGCCTGCGATGATTGCATGGTTGGAGAGGAGAACGGCACCAGATTAGGACAGAATGGCTTCAGAAGAGAGAGGAGAAGAGAACGGCGTTGGAGTGGAGGAGAGAATGGTGTCAGTTTGAGAACAGGGTTGGGGAGGAGAACAAAACAGTGTTGAATTGGAGGGGAAATGGCACTGAATTGGAGTGTCGCATGGAGGAGAATGGTGTAATGGATTGGAGAGGAAGATGATGCTGAATTTTGGGGAGAATGGGGTCAAATTGAACAGGAAATGGCATTGGATTTGGGAAGAGAACCATGGCGATGATTGTAATGACAAAAAGTAATTTGGGATGGGGATCAAGAATGGTGCTGGAAATGGTCAGTTTGAGGGGCTGTATTAGTTCGGTAAGAGGAGCTGACATTGGTTCTGTTGGTGAGCGGAAGGGTGTCACTTTGGAACAATTCTTACTGGTTGGACAGGGGAGGAGAACAGCATCACATTTGGGAGGAGAATGGCATTGCATTTGAGAGGAGAATGGCATTGCATTTGAGAGGAGAATGGCATTGCATTTGAGAGGAGAATGGCATTGCATTTGAGAGGAGAATGGCATTGCATTTGAGAGGAGAATGGATTGCATTTGAGAGGAGAATGGCATTGCATTTGAGAGGAGAATGGCATTGCATTTGAGAGGAGAATGGCATCGCATTTGAGAAGAGAACGATGCATGCAACCAGGGAATGGATGAACTGGATAGTAAATAGGAATACGTACCTAGAATAATGCTTCATCTTGGGGGATAAGACGACAACGATACAGGTGAGGAAGAGTGACATTAGATTGGGAGGAAGAATGGTAATTCATTGTTGGGTAGGAGGCTTTTGGGGAAACAGCGAGGGGCAGTATCTGAGGAAGTGGCGAGAGAAATGGGATGAAATACGTACCTACGACTTTCTTCCCTGTCGTTGTTCAAACTGTCTTCTGAAAAAGGGGAAGCGGTGTTGAGAAAGTGAGGCATATGGAGGTTGGATTTAGGTGATGACGTGGCTATTGCGCAGGGCGTGTCAATACCTATTGAATTAGATAGAGGAGAGCTAACAACATTTGAGTACTTACCTGCTTGAAATCCAAGTCGGTGGTGCACTTGCTGCACCAGCTCAACATTGTAAAAGGCAGAGGTTGGCTTTGCACAGCCACTGTGCCTGACCGCTCTGATGTCCTGAAGGCATAAGTGCTTGCGCGCTCAGCTCTTAATTCTTCGTTACAGCCTCAAATCGTCTTGTTGGCCTGAAGCAAGACTATGTTAGATGTAGAAATGTTGAGGGATAGCTTGAAGAATCTCCCCTGGGTGAGTCAACATTGACACTGGCAAAATGTTTTGACAAGGTGCTAGGTTTTGCACCAAAATATGGATATAGCTATATCTTCACTTTATATGCATCCCTCTCTACAATTGCACAGCCAATCAATCAAGTAAGTGCTCTACATTTATTTCCCCAATTTCTAGCTTAGCGGAACAATTGACGGTCCTCCCAGAGAGTTTTTGTCGAGTGAAACTGGTCCATGCACAAAGTCTATAAATTCCAAGATTTTTCATTTATGCCTGAGCACGGCCAAATTCTACTTTCTACTGCCTGGGTAAGTGGTATATACTTGATTACTACAGTAGTCACCCTCTTAAGGCATACCCCTTGGGTGCAGGGGCGAGGTATGCCTTTTGAGAG
>QLOY01002677.1:0-24217 GCA_003313965.1 Megacollybia marginata
AGATCTCAAGAGATAAAAAAGTGTGAAAGTTGAAGGTGGATACACAACCTGAGTGGTGGTTGACCTGGGCACCCACTTTCACACTTTTTCATCTTGTGATAGATTTACAGATAAATACTCCCAATAAATCTGCCAACATAGTGGATCTCAAATCTGGAATATTGAAGCCATCAAAGACTTGGATGGTCTGCCAGAGGTCTATCAAGTTGGAACATACACCTAAGTTAAGTCAGATTGCACATTAAACAGCTGACTTGCAGTGTACTGTATATTGGCTAGTCTATACAAGTTTAGGGTTGACTATTGTTGAATACAGGTGGATAGGTGTTTAGGGCTGGTCTATGGGCAAGTCTATGTAGGGATTGAATACTAGTTCATTACAAGTCTATATAGGTTGAATACCACTCTATGCAAGTCAATGCAAGTTGAATGCAAGTCTATGTAGGGGTCTGTATAGGTGTTTGGGGCTGGTTTATAGACACTCAATAAAGTGTAGTATAGGTGTTTAGGGCTGGTCTATGCAAGTGTACTGGTTATAGATACTGAATACAAGCCTATATAGGTATAATAAGCTTATAGGAAGTGAAAAAAGGTCTTTTCACTGCTGGCTTTTTTCAAGAGAAAAAGTGAGATTCTGAGCTAACCAGGCCATATATAGGAAAATGAATACCACCATTAGAATGGCATTGAAAAGGTGCATCCATTTATATCTTTTTCTAGAAAGTTCCCATGATCATGATCTGACTAATCCAGGCATGTGCCATAGAAAAATGGATACTATTATGGCAATGGCATCAAAAATCCATATTTATTTAGCTACTAGTTTGTAAAAAGTTCCCATAGTTATGTCTTGCCTAATTGGGTCACTCCCATGGTCCAATGTCTAGTATACAATGGCATTGAGAATCTCTATCTAGCCATACTAATTTGTTAAAAGTTCCCACAGTCATAATGCATTGCCTAATCTAGTCACTCCCATCTATTTTTAAATGCTCTTACACTTAGACCTTGCCTAATAAGGTCATTCTAACAGGGCTGCATAACAATTTTTAGTTGATTTTTAGTGATTTTATTGGATTTATTGCTAATATATCTATTTTCAAATGCTCTCACACTTGGACCTTGCCTAATAAGGTCATTCTCATGCCGGGGCTGCACAATAATTTTCATTTTATTTTTAGTGATTTTTTAGTGATTTTATTGATGATATATCTATTTTTAAATGCTCTCACACTTGGACCTTGCCTAATAAGGTCATTCCTATGACAGGGCTGCATAATGATTGTCATTTTATTTTCAGTTTTTCAGTGATTTTATTGGATTTATTAATGATATATCTATTTTTAAAAGTTCTCACACTTGGGCCTTGCCTAATAAGGTCATTCCCATGACAGGGCTGCACAATAATTTTTATTTTATTTTTAGTGATTTTTTGGTGATTTTATTAGATTTTATTGGATTCATTGACAATATAAACAAAGAATAACAAAGAATAGATGCTGTGGTGCCGTGGTGCTGTGCAGGTGCTGGTATGCCATGTAACAGTGCTGAGCCTCTGCTATTTTTGGCCTATAGGATTTGCAAATGGTTTGCTGGCTTGGGCTGTAGGATTTGCAAAGGGTCTACAGTGTGGGGTTCTGCAGATATATAAGATAGAACTCATGGACTTTCCACAGATGTGACATGTCAGTGTGCAAGGGACATACAACCACAAAATTGACATGTATCTCCTTAATAGCATGTGCCACACCTCCTACTTACAAAATTGGCTCGCACAGACTTTTTGATTGGCTTATTTATTCAAGTTCTGTGCAGCTCAATTTGGTATTTTGACCCATTTAAAGCTGCTATTAACCATTTGGCTGATATAACACTTTTGTCACATGATGTCTGTGCAAAGTCCATGAGTTCTATTTTACCTTTGTAGAAGATAACTTACCTACCAGACATACCCGCCTCCTGAAATTGACCACTCAGTAATATAGCTAGCTGGATTTCTGGCATCATTCACAGAAATTTTCTTATGCAACCATGGAGGGCATTCCACTGGTAAGGACCTGCCTTGACACAGTTTACATTCATATTTCAGGATTCTATACTGCAATTTGACTGTTACAAATTTCAACCTTCAGAACATGTGCCCTGCACCATTGAAGAGGACTTGGATTGCCAACTGCCTGACTTGGAAACGGAATGGCCACTGTCCGATTTGGCTCCCAAGCAAAGCCATGCAGAGAGGCATAAAAAATCCAGAATGGAAGCCTGTTGCTGTCAGTGTATTGCACAATCCAACCCTATGCATTGTACCAGTTACCCGGTTCACAATTGGATCTGATGCCATGCAGCCACCGTCAATTTGAATATGGATCTACAACAGTTGCCTCACGCCAACTCGTATATGGGTTTGAACAATTCAAAAGGCAACAACACTGCTAAACCAAGATTTGAAAACATTCAGCAAGCCCTTGACGCCTTATAAAATGGGATGGAAGGTGAGCATACTATGCATGTTGTATTCCTAACATTCGTAGACGACCCAAACTGTTTGTGAATCGCAACTGAAGGGTATTTGCTGTTTTGGCTGGCAGTCCAAATGAAAAATCATATATACCAGCCACCAAGGATGCTTATGAGTTTATAACCTCAGCTTGGAAGCATACAAATCGTGGTGATACAGTTCAGCCACATCAGAGAGGCTATTAATCTCGGTTTCAGTCATGGCCTCAGGTCCAAGCAGCCATACATGATGAAGCCAAAGAATGAAATTGATAAAAAGCTTGCAAAAGATTTATTATCTGATCAAAACATTCGTTGGATCATCTGATTCCAATTGAATGAGTTGGTGATATACCTTGGCCACCCTAACCTCATTACAGATGCTCTCTAAACATATTTTCCAGAGCTTCATGACTATTATAAAGACATGATGGATAATGCGTTTAGAGTACTCAAGGATCACGAGCATCTGATTCCAGATTCTGTGTTTCCTGCTATTACCTTTAATTTTGGCAAAGTTGCATGCTATCTTCACAAGGACATACTCAACTTTGCCCTTGGCCAATGTGTGATTACTGGACCAGGTGATTTTGATCCTACCAAGGGTGGCCACATCATCCTCAATGAACTTGAGCTTGTGATCGAGTTTCCACCAGCATCAACCATCTTTATTCCATCTGCATCCATCACTCACGGTAACATTCCCGTCTCTGCAAATGAAACTCGCATCTCTCTCAATATGCTGCAGGGGGCATATTTCATTGGGTAGAGACCTGATTTAAAACTGACGGCCAGCTCGATGAACAAGACAAAAAGGCTGCAATGGAGATTCATAAGCAGGTCTGGTAAGAGGGAATTGAGAAGTTGCCTCTTGTAAAGTATTTCAGCCAGTTGTAGTGTGAAATGAGCAAAAGACAAGATGATACTTGGTGCCAGATTTCCGAGTTAACGTGAATTCCATTTGTCAAGACTTCATACAGAATTGTTACATTTATGTACTATGCCTTCAAGTGAGACATGGCTCATTTCAATCTGTCTTTAGTTCATTTTCAGGCAGTGTGGTCCCGTCATCCTTCTCCTTGATTTCCACCCAGGAGGTGCATCATCATCTAGTCCTAACATTTGCCCCATATACAGCTTCTCAATAATAAAAAGCATGATATGTGTCACACTCTTTCATCACATATTGTTGAAGAGTGCATGCTTCCCATAGGCAGTCCAGCAGAATATAAGACTATTCTATTGTGTTTGACTAGTCACACACTACCCTAAGTCCTCTCAAAACCTCCAAAACACATCGATCTAGGATTCGAACGTCCTCCGAATCCTTCAGACTCCTGTGCCTCAGCTTCCTTAGGCTTGCAAAACCTCCCTCTGAACCTGGTTTTAGGAAGTTTAGGTGTTGAACCCTAGGAATTCAACCTCCTTTCTGGCCCAGACTTATTTAGTGTCTTAGTGGCCGTGACTTATTTAGTGGCAATTCTGCCACTAAATAAGTCTTTGAATCAAGCAAGCATGTTGTTGTATTTGTTTCTCTCAAGACAAAGATGTCTTCAACATTGATGATGATGATATCAGGCCTTTAGTTATGTTCAAATACAAATCGAGTTGCATGTACCTAAAACTGAAATGAAAAAAAAGCTTGCCAGTCAGTGAAAAGGGGAACTCAACTGGGAGGGGAACCAGAACTCACAAAACTAATGAAGACCGCATTTATTTAGTGGCAAACTGGCCACTAAATAAGTCCCTCCCTCTCCCAAGTTCAATGAATCCCAGTCTCCCACCAAAAGGAAACTCACAAACTGAACCAGCCTGGAGACTGTTCGAGTGAGCCTGTTGAGGCTGCATTTATACAAGGGTCCAAGTGTCACTAAATAAGTGGCTGACTAAGCCAGAGAGCAAACAGGGTAGGAGAGTGAGGAGTGGGGAGGGAGGGTTTATATTATACACCCATGGCCCCTTATATACCTGGAGGGGTTACATTAACCCTCCAGGACATCAGGAAACCAAACTTATTTAGTGACCATTTTGCCACTAAATAAGCATCGAGTGACCTTTAAACAGTATTTAGTGGCAAAATGGTCACTAAATAAACTCGACTTGTCTCTAACCAGGAACACAGACTTTTTCATTGGAGTCTGTAGATTCCAGGAATGCAGACTTTTTTGTTGGAGTCTAGATTGGTGATGAATGCATTGTTGGTTTCTGAAGAGTTGGAATTGATTTTGAGAACATTTGACAAGGATATGTGAGAAGAACGCACCTGCAGTGACCCGAGTGGTTTCAGAGGAGTTGTACTTGTTCAGATGAGATACGACTTTATTTAGTGGCGAAATTGCCACTAAATAAGTTATTAATTAACCTCCCAACCCAATCACTTGAAAGTATTACAAGTACATCAATTTATATAGTGGCAGTAGGTCCTCTAAATAAGTCTGCAACCCACCCTCCACATCCCCTTCCATTCCATCAACTGCTGTTGGTGCGTTTTGTATTTCCAAAGCTGTGACAATCACGTGATGACCAGAGGCAATTACCAAAATTGGAAATAATCAACATGGAGAACAGGGTGGGGGGTTAACCCTGTGTACATGGTATATATACCACAGACAGGGACTCTCATCCCTCCCACAGACCCTCTCTTTCTCTCTCACTCACTCACTCACTCACTCTCTCACTCTCACTCACTCTCTCTGATCTTTCCCACATGCTCTCACTTTTTCCCACATGCTTTCATTTCACACACGCTCTCTTAACATCAGTTCAAAACTTCAAAAACCATTGAATGTCAGCCCCAAGACCATGGCAGGGTTCCTAGGCTATGCCTAGCACTTCCGTTCCTCGGATTTGAGAAGAATGGACCCATTGTTGTCTCAAGCTATGCAATGCCGGACCTTCCAAGCAAGCGTGAATGAGCTCGTACCAAAGCTGGACTGTTTGAATCCCAAATATGCAGTATTGATGACGATTTCAGCAGATCGAATAGACCGGCAGTCTCTCTGTGCCATGAGGACTGGAATCACCAACCTCAAACTGACGGATTTGGTTGTACCATTCAAGGCTGAGTTGATGGATGGGCATCATCGGCAGCTGGCTCTCATGAAGAGCTTATTTCTGAACACGATGGAGCTTCAGAATTTCAACAAGACTTGCGAACAAAAAAAGGTGGGTACTTCTCTCGAGCCAAACCAAGAGAAGAAGTGGAAGTCTTGGGTGGCAAGATTGGAAAAGGGGGGGCAATGGGTTGCAGCTATCTATGATAAAGGTGAGTTTTCTTGACTTATTTAGTGGCAAATTGGACACTAAATAAATGTGATTTTAGGTGAGTTTGTGTGTTGAATCTGCCACTAAATAAGTGCATGTTTTGTGTCTTTAGGTGAGTTTGCTGTCAAATCTGCCACTAAATAAGTGCGTCTTTTGCGAATTTAGGTGAGTTATTTAGTAGCAGAATGTACACTAAATAAGTCACATTGTAGCTGCGGTTGACCAGGATCCTTCCCTTCACCTGCAACCTGGTTGCAACCCACAAGTCTGAGAAACCGTTCATTTTGTTGTACAAGGCGTGTATGCTGCTGAACAAATCCTCCCCAGAGCAACAGGAGAAGATCAAGCCACCCATAGCTCCTTTGTAAATGGTCCGACTAGTGCCCAGGAACCATTTGCAAATCCTGTGGGCATCTTGACAGTGCTGAATTTTAGGCCATAGGCAACTACACAGCATCATGGCAAGGCTATTCTTAGTGATTCTTGGTTATTTATTGTTTATATCATTATAAAATGGTAAATAAATACAATAAAATACAATAAAATCACTAAAAATCATTTGAGCTGGGAAAATGCCTTTGGATGGTGGGATGACCTTGGTAGGAATGAGCCTTATTAGGCAAGGACCAAGTGTGGGAACATTTTATGAATAGATACAGTTAGAAGCCAATTTCTATGCCATTATAATACTGCTATACCTGGCTTTATTTTTAGACATTAGACCATGGGAGCAACCAGATTAGGTAAGATCCAAGTGTGAGAACTTTTTACAAATGGGTATGGTTAGAAGCAAATTTTGTATACTTCTATTCATTTTTCCATTTTCAGACATCAGACCATGGGATTACCAGATTGCAAGACATGACTGTGAGAACTTTTACAACTAGATAGAGATTTTCAATGCCATTGCCATAATAGCTTGATGGTGCATGCCTACATTAGGCAATTTGTGACGGTGGGAACTTTTGACTTCTTTATATGAACAGATGCAGAACTTCAATGTGATTCTCATGGTGGTATTCATTTTTCCATACATGCTCTTGTTCTTGCACAATTTGCATTTTATTTTTAAAAAGCTGGCAATGAATACAACTTCTTAATAGGCATATATACACCCTTATAGGTATGCATCTTCTATAGGCTGATATTCAATAGCTATTGGCCAGTATTCAATCTCTATATTATAGCTAAATACCAGTATTTAACCCTGTATGTGATAGACCAGCCCTAAACACCTGGTACTTCACCCATGATGGGAAAGTTGAACTGGGAGTAAACTTGACCAAAGCTTGAGTGGAAGTATTTTTAAACTTGTCTATTTTGAGAAAGTCGAATAGTGACTCATTGTAAGACTGCCTCAAAGTATGTAATCAAAGTCAGATTAGCTGAAATGGTCGACTAAAGGGATCATAGGTAACCCATGAAGCCATTCAAGTCATTATATGTATAGTATACCAAGTATCTAGTTGTTTGAAAATTCTATGCATCAGAATTGTCAAACTACAAGCAAGACTGTGGACAGTTAACATACATTATTTTGAGAGAGATGATATATCCAGTTTTTGGCTAGTTCTAGAAACAGAACTTTTTGCATCCTACATCAGTCTATGTATTACTAGTATCAGACTTGCTATAGCTTACACTTGAGTTAAGGCTATTAGCTAGAGAGATCTAGAAATCATAATCAGAGTTGTGGTTAGCTATTGAGACAGATGATGATTTGACTTAGTTCTAGTCTAGTACTTAGGCATCAGACGAGCATTCCTTCCTATATATGGATCTAGAACTGCTATGTTACTTAATACTGATGGTTATACATGATCTGACTATAGGGCAGTTTGACCCTGACAAGTGAAAGAGGGGTACATGTCACCCAAGTCTAGGCCATTTGAGATGCCTGGAATCTGGTTAGTTGTAGAAGAAGCTATTTACCCTGGTTGGAAATCGATATACACTATATGGTCAGCTTCAAAGTGACATTCTGCATAGCCATAATTGTGTGATTTTGAGCAAAATATTCCATGTCCTCCCTGATGTAGAGAAGTATTGGTTGCAACATTCCACATAGCCAGTACAGATTGATTGAAGAGCAAAGTCTGTGTTTTCCCAGACTTAAGCCAAGGTACATCTATCCTTGAAAAACTGCCCACTTGATATCATTCTTATCACGAATGAGAGGCTTTCATACAAGTTGAGATATAACTTACCAGGGTCACAACCTCTTCTTGCTCCAATTGGGGCTAGTACTGGTATAGATTGAGGGGAGCCTCGAATCCCACAATGATGGCATCCTCTATGAGGACAAAAAGTGCAGTATCCAACAATAGCAGCCCCAGGGGAATGCCTGGAGCACCTCCTGATGCTACAATTGGAGTTGTGGCATGTAGTCTGGGAGGTTATCCCTTCTTAGAGGCTTCAGTATAGGTTTGCAGTACATGGCTCTACCTTCTTTGGTGCTTCCTGCATCACCGGTTTATCGTCAGTCGCCTGTAAAACTTGAGAGGTGAATGTACACCAGACTGATGGTTTATCTCTACCAGACAGCCATAAGTTGACAAACAGATTCTCTTGCTGATTGTGAGAAACTGAGCCTTGATATCTAGAGGCCCCTCATAGATGTGGGTGCAAGCTGGCAAATAGTCTTCCTACTGAACATCATTTTCTTTAAGAGGCCTTTCTTCATTAATACGAATACACTGACTGGATGTACAAAATAAAATAGAATCCCTGCCTGAAACAAAAGTTTAGTATCCAGAATCCTGATAACAAAAGTGCCCATCAAGCAACAGTTGTTATTGCTCTGATGAGAAATGGCCTCCATTCTATGTTTATAGACCTAGCAGTAGTCTAGCAAACCAATGAGAGTCATTTGAATGAGGTAGCAGTGAATAACATTTGACAAAACTGCCTTGATACAGGTGAGATGCCACTGCAGATTGTTCAGGCAAGGGCTCTCTTAGTTGCATTGAAATGAACTTAGACGGTTTGGGTCTATATCTGCCACTAATAATCTTGAAATGTAGTGAACCAAATAAAAGATATCTTTCCTAAGCTGCCTATGACCCCAAGGCCAGCTTGCACAAAGTCTTTCAATAGGCAACCACAAGCTGCTAAAACAGCTGTACTTGTGGTTTAGGAGAATAAGGGATGCAGGTGAAATGGACAAAGTCAGAATGGTAAAGCTGAGGGTATTTTACCTAATCAAAAGATCCATGTCTACACATTCTAACTTGTTAAATGCCTAGAGAAGGTTCAAGGAGGGGTATGTCATATGGCAAAACAATGAAGTATTTACCCTGACTTAGGATGACACCAATAGCACTGTCAAAAGCTCTTAGTACCCAAATCTATGGATGAAAAAACCTGGAGATTTTGATAAACTTACCAGTACAATGTGTCAGCAGTTTTTGGGTTTTTATAAAGCTGCTCTGCAGTGATTAGATCATCACTATGCATATATAGAGTCTTTTTAACTCACAAGCTGATTTGACTAGGAAACATCAACTTTTAACTACAATTAGTAGTCTGTTTGCCATGTATGGAGAACACTGTTTGCATATGAAGGAGATAAAGCTAAGAGCTAATGAGTCCATCAAATCAACCATCTGACTTTATAGTCTAGGTGGCCAAAGGAGCAGCTTGACCATGTAGTCTAAGCTGCTGGCAACAGGCTAAGCTGTCTTGTTACAGTACATAGAGAAGAGAGCCAGCTTATTTCAACAAAAACTGCTAAAAAAACAGCTGTTAATCAAGTGTGAGGTAATCAAATAGCACTTACTGGTGTGTTGAACAACAAGTTTGTTGACAACAAGTTAAATTCTTTGACCATGTTTGGCAAGATCAGTAAGAGAAGACAAATATGACAAATTCTAACACTGCAACATTTAACCAACATCAACAGTCTATAAAGTGAGTGCCTCACATGCCATGCAAGTCTTTTGTTCTCTGGGACAGTCAATGTGAATGCATGCTTTGTCACTATATATTCCCCTCAATTCCACATTCTTCTTACATTTCACATTGAGTTCATTTTTCTTTTCATCCCACTCTTGCCTCATACCCACTTTTCTTTTCTCTTTCATTAGTCTCATGTATGTACATTCACTTGTACTAGCTTAAGCACAACCTTTTCAAAGGGTCTGTGCAAGAGAGCTAAGATATATAATGTTTGTTTCTATAACTCTTTGAACCCTTTATTGAGCAAGGACTAGATTGCTTATAGCAAGATAGTGTCATATAACACATTGGCTGGTAATAAAACAAGTTATGTCTTCAAAAATGTGTTTATCGAGGTTTATCAGGATATTCATTCTGTCTCTAGCACCACCTGGCACCACCTGATCAATTGTCATTGCACAACCATTGACTTGAGGTTCAATAGTCAACACCTATTCTTGGTCAGATTGATCTTACACATCCAGTAGACAAATATGACTATTAACTATATCAACTACTATAGCTCCATACATGAAACCATTGCAGCATCTTATTCTAACAGTTCTCACATTACAACTCTTGTATATACCTCTCCTTGTCCATTTCTGCTTCAAGCTGCTTATCAGTCTTGAATCTATTATCAACATAGTGAAAAAGATGGCCAGGTGTATAGAGTGTAATCAAATATTGTGTATCATAAGAGTGTATTACAACATTAGAATGTCAGATTAAGGCTGAAGGCAGGAAGATTACAAAACCTAGAGGAAACTCGATGACAAGACACAGATCCCTGTTCACCCTTGGTGGGATCAAAGTTTTCACAGGCTTGCACTCTACATCATCCTCCAGCAACATTTTTATAGTCAAGGTGAGGCTTAATGACAGTCTGTAGTCCAAAGTTTATAGAAGATGCAGTGGGGGAAGTTACTCCTCAAAATCTGTAACAGTGAAAACATGATTTATGGGCCACATAAGGAGTATAGCAGATACCAGTGGATACAGGATAGAGGGTGATATTAAGACAAAGGTATCCTATAATCAAGGAGTTTCTCCAATAAATAGAGCATCAGCAGGGAATTCATTGTATAGCCTTCTTACTTGTATAGCAAAGATTGTAGTGATTGTGCTCCAGACGGAAAGAGTGATAGGAGAGAAGAAGGACCATTACAAGATAGTGTGGGGTTTTCTTGTCATTGTGAGTGAGTGACTAAAATGCAGTAAATGGACTGAAGAATCACTTCATCAAGCTGCAAGTCATCATACAGGTCCAAAAAAGACAGAGTCAGGACCATTTATAGTTGCTTGTGAAGAGAAATGTTTGTGCCATCACCAGAATGAGTAACAAGTGAGCCAAAGAAATTGATGAATGAGGTGAATTAGTCCTCACTATCAAAACCTCTCTCATGGAGGCTTTTGTCATTGAAACCAATTTGATATAAGATAGCAAGAGTAGACAGAGTTTTGAGCTCAGGAATATGATTGGCTTTTGTAGCAGTAAAACCAAAGAAAACTTCTGCAAGAGATGAAATGCTTGGTTGTTAATGGGTCTTTTTCTATCTCTGCCAGATCAATTTCATCTTCTTCCTCCTCACTTTGCTCGAATTCAAAACCAGCCCTTCACAGATTGCTGTATCCCTCCAGAAGTTTGACAGTTCTAGCTTATTATGTTAAATGAACAATTTATAAGAATGTGGCTCACAGGGGTCTGGTAGACACAAACCAGACAGCTGTTTAACATGATGTCATCACCAGCAACTTGAAGGTTGGCCTCCTGACAATCCAAGAAAGATTGTGGTGAGTCATCAGGGTATGCACCCTTCATTGATAGATGTTGTGTCATCAGCATTTTTGCACACAGAGGCACAAATCTGGTTGAAGTTTTCATCAGTACTCTGTGAGGTGGAGGTATGTCAACTAATAAAATTGTTCCTGGGTTCTTCACTCAGTAGTCAGCTGAAGCACAAGACTTGTCTCTGCAACTGACTTAGACAAATTCAGTCTAAGCCCAGGCCAGAATAGGCCAGAGTTCTAAATTTGTGAACTCATGACCAATCAACATTGTATAATATTTGTAAGTAGTTCTAGGCAATTTAGTGTCTAGAGTTCCAGTCACTTGATCAAGTTGAGACTACTGACTTACACTTACACTAACTTGATAGTGTGACTCAGAACATGGCTCATTATGACTCACTGAACATGACTCATATAATGACTCAGCAGTGTGACTCATACAAACAGCCATCTCAGCACTGCCTCACTATGACTCTGTTATAAACAGAATTTATCCATTAGTTTCTTTTTCTTTTTCTTTTTATTTCATTTCATTTTGTATTCATTTTCCATCTTATTTCCACTATATCTTGGCTTATTCCTATCTCCTATCTTCTATTTCTACATCATCTCCATTTAGTTAGTCTTTCTCATCTATATCTCTCTCTACCCCTATTAGTAGTACCTTATCTAGTTCCAGGATTCTATCTATTGTCTCAGTTCTCTTATCTTTCAGGCTGATCTTTCTAGTTCCAGCTTCTTTTCATATATCATTCATTCCTATTGTCTTCTTTTATACTCCGTCCATATCTATTAGTCAGGATGCTTATCTATAGCTGTATATATAAGTAGGGGTACTATTGATGTATTTGATATTAGTCTTTTCTCTTACTTCTACCACTCAGAGTGTCCTCTAAGTGTAAGATCGTCCTGGAGGCGTGCCAGGTTCATGATGGATATGGTTCTAGTGGATGCTTGACAGACTCAATGTGACTCGCTTTGACTCAGTATGATTGCCTTAAAGCTAAGGAGTCAGAAAGAGTTAGAGACAGAGCTAAATTTAAAATTTGCCAGTAGTATATCAACCCTGTAATTGTAGAACAAATTTAAGCTTTCTTTCCTATCAAAAGTAAGAGACATTCCTCTTTTTGAGATCAGACTTTAAGAAAAGCCCACAGGTTTTGCTTGCCACAAAGCTTAAATTGTTTGGATTGAATAGTATTGAGATTTATCAGTTTGAAAGTGCTTGATATGACCTCCAGTATTAAGGGACAGAGACTTTACTCTGATTGGATTGTATTGGATTGTTTGGATTTGTTGTGCTTCTGATCCAGAGTTGGATAGGCACTTGGACAAGTTATTAAGAGAGTATTGAGAAGAGAATAGGATTGCAATCAGGTCATTGGATTATCAGATTAGGACACCGCCAGCTATCAGGTTGACAGGTTACCAGCTTAGGACATATCGTTCACAGTTGAAGAGTTATTCACTCATTCAACACACTTACTAGACATTGAAACTATCTTGATTTGTGTTCACACACATCTTAACCACACATCTTTCACCCATTCAGTTTATCTACCAGGATCTTGATCCTTAGGTTTTTAAAGACCTTGCGCATTTGTCTAGTTATTTTCTATAGCTTGACAGGTACAGCACTAGCAGTCCAAGGAGACAATGATTAACAGATCTGCAGGTCCGACTAAAAGGACCATGAGCTGATAGCTTTCTCAGCATGTTAGAATACAAAGTGTTGATGAAGTAGGTTATTATGCATCATCCATGTCTCAACTGTACCATTACTATCACAGTGGCTAGTTGCCACTATAAAAGGAGGCATCTGCCATATGCTACCTTGGAAGGGTTCATTCTGATAGGTTTATGCTCAGATACCAGCTGAATTGTTAGAGGTGACTGTCGAAAGCAGTTTAGCTGGTCAATGAGTAAATCTTATTCCAAAATGCCACCAGGGAACCTCAAGAAACATACAAAGGTTAGAGAAGGGTAAGTGTGTTTTCCATCTGGTTGATTTCTCTTCGTTTCTGACACCACTCTAGAGACATAGATGATGAATGTGTTGCTCATACAGTCTACAAGGTTATGTTTCCTATGCAGTAGGTTGCAGTGGATACCTATGCCCTTAATTAAGGGTTTATGTGTGTATACTCTGACCTCCCAACAGCCTCTAAGTGGCTGGCCCACTCCAACTGACTGCATGATGGGTCACACTGTCCTACTCCAACTGGTAGCTTCAGAATCCCTCTGGCACCCTCTCAATCAGGCCCACTGGCACTGTCTGCTGCACTGTTGATTACTGCCTGCTGTAGATGAATCAGATGGCAGGCCTAGCCTGTAGGCTCTGGTGCAACAGGCAGGACCCATTGTTTGGTTCATCTGTCAACAACTGTCTTCCCCTCCACTATTGGATGCTACAACCACACCTGACAACTGCCAGCTTTCACACCCACCTACTTCTGCCTATTCCTACCTCTGTGCCTGACCCAACACATGAGTGCACAAATCACCATCAGCATGCCATATCACTCACTGTGCATCAGCCTATGTCAATAGTTGATGTCATTGAGCTCTGTAGTGGGTAACATATGATGTTGCCACATCTTCCTTTACCAATGTCCAGCTGGTACTATAGGATCTATAATATAAAAGCCTATGCATAGATTATGGACAGATTACTAACCACAATAATACTATATCCTATATATTAAGTAACAAGGCAACTCTTTTATATTGTGTCAACTGAGTAAACTCCAAAACCATGGCAATGTGGCAATGTCAGGCTTAACAGATATGTCTGGGATGGGGTTTAGGCAGAGCCGCAAGACTAACCAGAGGTAGAATTGATGGCTGCTGAAGGTTGCCATCCTACTGAAGGGAGAGAATAAATACTATCTGATACTATATATATTTGAACATACTATAAGTAGAAAAGATACTACCAGCCTATATAATACTACATATGCTATATATATATATATACTACTTACTAGCCACTAGCTTATGAATAGGTCACATGATCTTATACCATAAGTAGAAAAGGTTCAAATATATGCATTTGAGAGCTGGTAACTGATATAAATATATAAATACATATGTGTGTTTATATGAGTTAGGTAAATCACATGACCAACTATAAGTAGAACAGGTTCACATATATGTATTTGAGAGCTGGTGACTAATATAAATATGGTGTATATTGTAAAGGTGTCAGAGATTTTAGACAGACGTAAGGTATCGTAAGAAGCTGAAACTGAACGTGAAATGACTTCAGAAACGCGGCGCCAATATAGAAGAAACGCCAAAGAGGTCCAACAGCCGATCTTGGCAACAGTCTCAGAGGGAACACCCGCCAAGAGCCACTCAGTGGCGCCGCCGATACGAAAACTGTGCCCTGCTGGGAGGAGCATATTGTTCTCCCTCCAGATCTCATAGCAACGATTCAGGAAAGCGGATTTTGTGAGGGGAACAAAGATCCCATCGTTATCTCGATAAGCGAAGAGGTGTCCTGACTTGGGGGCTCCTTCATTGATCTGAAGATGCTTCTGAAAGAGTTCAGAGAAAGGCAAGGCGGCAGTGTCCATCACGTTGAGGATGGCACCCATCTCCTTCGTGGTCTTAGTCCACGGAACCGGGAGCTCAGTAATGACTGAGGTACGATCACCAAAAGACATCCTTGAGATTTTGTAGTTTGATGCATCAATGGCTGAACGTGCAACATGATGTTTCGGCGAGAATCCTTCTCTGGAAGGAACCGTGAGCTCACCCAAGTGACAACAAGCTAAGAAAGCGCACACGGCAACTACCGCGACAACGATATCGAAGGGGTTGGACAGGTCTAGATATCTCAGAAGTGTGAGAATGTGTTCAAGAGAAGCAGGAGGTCTGGGTTCTCACCGGGACGAAGCTGGAGCCATACGAATTGCCCCTCTCTTCATTTTAGAAACTAAACCCTCATCCCCAAACCAGGATGCACCACTCATGCAGTGCCACATTGCGAGACCTGACATCCAGTTTTTAATAGTGGAACCTGAGACTTTCCCTGCATAGTGTGAAAGAAAGGCAGACAGAAGAACAGCTGATGCCGGCATTCTTTCTTTTTTTGGGACTTTGTGACGATCGCAAAACTGGGTGAAACGAAGGACTCCTGCCCCATATGATTCTTTCGTAGGAGTGTCTATTGCAGCGCTGAGAACACGGAAGTAATTCTCGCAAAAGTCTGTCGGGAATCTAGCAGTGAGGTCGGAGTCAAAAGAGAGGGAATGAGGAGTTCTCCAGGCAAGCAAGCGATCTTTGGCTGGAACATGAGGCCGAAGAGCACTTGGTGCAATTTCGTTGCCTTTCTTGGGTGCTCTCGGGGCTTTCCCAGAGAGGGGACGGATGTTAATTTCATTAGACGTATCAGATGAGGCCTCAGCTGAAGAAGAGTTAAAGGACGCAACAAAAAGGAAAAAGCAAGCAACCTGCTGGCAGAGATGCCTGAGTAAGGATAGGAGAAGAAGAGGCTGAGGCCACCTGACGTGGTAGAGCCGGCCTAGGTGAGGAAGCTATGCAGAGTAAGATAAGAAGTAGAAGGGAAGGTTCAAATACCACAAGGGAATCTCAACGGGAGGTGTTCAAGAAAAGACGAACGAGTCGAAGAGGCAACAGAAGAGATATGAGCAGAACGGCGAGAGGATGACGGGAGATAAGCAGACCAAGAAAAAGTTCGAGTTGATGAAGAAGACGGGGCCCCAGAATGGCTTTGAGGGCCAGGCTGGGCTTCTCTGTGACTCTCGACAGCACATGCTGCCGACAACCACGAAAGAGTCCTATGCATAGCAGAAAATATCCGCTAGCTCAGACAGCATATTGAAGTGACAATGAAGATTTGTATTCCTGGGACCCAGATTTCCCCGAGAAATCGGATCTGCAGGATTCTCCGCTGAGCGTATGTATTCAAGTTCGAAAGAGATGTTGTTCACCCACATAAGAGCCATCGCTCTCTGAATGGAGAGGTTGACTTCAACATTGCGACTGTGACCCCGCCGAAAAGCAGCAATGACACCCTTGTTATCCGAGTGGACAAGAATGCAGCAATCATGAAAGCCCCGCTCCACCAAGACGTATACCACCAACTCGACAGCCACACCCTCCAGCCAACCAATATTCCTGAAAGGACCAGTCCAATTCACAGCTCTCCATCCAGCCCAATTCTGTCCCCAGCAAAGACCTATGCCCCAATCCGTGGATGCATCAACACTAATCCCAATGTCCTGGGGAGGGCCTCTTTTTCTCAGTTCTCGAGGGTTGGAGGGTGACGACAAAAAGTCTAACCAGAAGTCCAGCTCAGGAAGGACTTGTCGGTGGAGATGCCACCTGGTGAATTCGTTCCGGGATTGAGCGTTGAAGATGGCAATGAAGCGAGAGAGGGCTGGAATATATGAATGCCCCAGAGGAGCGACGAATAGGATATGTACCAGGGTACCTTGAATCTTCATACATTCTTCTACCATGATACCCAAGGACTGTGCCATGGACTTGAACTCAGAAACACGCTGAAGGAACTTTACCCTCTTCTTCTCTGGGAGGGAGACAAGTCGTCTAGGTATGTCCCAACAGAAACCTGTGTAGGTTGTGGTGAAGGAGAAGTCCTGACCTTTTTTGTCTAGCGGGTGCCACGGAATCCCTAAAGGAGCAATGAGGTTTAGAATTTGCTGAGAGTTGTAGTGGTAGACGAAAGGGAAATCAGAAGAGCCGTCACCAGATATAGGAAAACGGAAGATGTTAAGATCATTGCTCCAGTCGACGATTGGATCAACCTTCAGCAGGATCCATACTTCCACTGCAAAGTCTCTCGGCTCTTCTGAATTGCTTTCTGAGCCACTTGCACCAAATGGGGCCGTATGTGTCATATAGAATTCACCTGGTCTGTTTTGCATAACAAACCAGGGCTTGTGTGCTGGCGCGATTGGAGTTCGTCGATGGAATTTTGAGATGTCGAGAGTCATCGCTTGAGTGCCCGGTGGTGCATTTGTAATCTGTAGAATGTCAGTAAATGGAAACACAAATACCTGAAAATGCGAAAATCTTTTCAAAGCCAAACCCAACACATCAACACCAGAAATACAAGGAGTATCAGAACCAGAGAGAAGAGAGTGGCTGCGCAAGTGCGAAGAGCCAGAAGGGTGAACAGCCATGCAAGTGCGAAGAGCCGAAAGAGAGAGGGTTGCGCACATGCGAAGAACCCAGGCCGCGCAAGTGCAAAGGGCCATTAAGATAAACAGAGGTCGCGCAAGTGCAAAGAACCTCAAGACAAAGAAAGCCGCGCACGTGCGAAGGGCTTTAAAGAAGGAAAGACTCACAATTTCGGCCATCTTGGCAGGAGTATCGAATTTTGTAGGAAACTTCAAGGGATCAACGAAGCTATTGGCTGAAGGAGAATCCGGACCCTCCTTCAAGTAATTGCAGCACAACCGCTTCTTGACGTTACCCTCATCGTCATACAACAGAGCAATGGATAAAGGGGAACTTTGAAAATAACCACCACATATCCCCTCCATCTCCTCTCTAGAGAATGGCCCGCTCATCCTCTCTTCAAGAACTTCTTCTGCAAAATACTCATCAAGAAAGTCCCTGTGCTCCTCCACTGAAGGGCTATTAGGGAAGATTGTTGTTTTCATCATCGGTGGAAAATCGCCCATGTTAAATCCTCTCCTCAACTTCTGCGGTAAGCCCTCGAAGCGCTTCCGTAGAGACGGAAAGTCTCTCATGAATTGGTCAAAGGCATCAGCGTTATAAGGAGTGCAGATCTTGAAGAGGATGTCTGGCTGAGAGGACGAATCGCGAGGAGGATCGAGAGGAGGAGGGGGAGTCGAAAGAGGAGGATCAAGCTCTCTGTCGCGGGTCTTTCTTGCAGGAGAACTTGAGCGCATGGTGGTCCTTGCTTCCACAGAACGAACATTCGTGGAGGGCTCCTTGACGATGCCTCCTGCAGTCGTCACCCTTTCCTGTGACATTGAAGTCGATACAAATGAGCTTGTTGGAGGATATAAAGATGAAACACTTCCCGATGAAACCCAAGACAACTGGGGACCCATCAGGGAACCTCCTTTGATCGCACGACTTGATGTTGTGTCCCACCCTGGCGCATACGAGGCAGACGGATTGGGTGAGGTCAACTGCCCGCCCTGCCCGAAAGGGCTGGAAGAACCTAGGGGTGAATCTCTCTGCTCGAGGTGAAGCAGACCTGGAATCGTTACGATCAGGGTGGTCGTCCTTCTTGGATCGGTTCCAACCTAGGGAGGGGAGGAACGAGGACATAGAAGAACGGGTGGAAATGTTCCTCTGAGACATGGATGAAGGGCCGGATTGAAGGGAGGGATGACTGAGGATCCTTGACTGGACAATGGACTTGAGCTTGGAATCCCAGAGAAGTCCACTGTATTGCACATGTTCCGTATGATACCTGTTTCGCATATGGATGTTGAATTCCAGCACAATAGCCCATTCCAAATGTCCTCTGTTCGCCTGTGTCATAACCCAGGAGAAGTGAGAATCCATCCAATCGTGGTAGATGGAATCTGTGCGGGATTCAAGTGCAAACCTCAGAAAGAAAATTCGGAACAGCCTGGATCCATATGACGTATTCCATTCTGTCCTCACCGGCAAAACACTCATGCTCAACATTCACGTATAGCAAACCTTTCTCCCCTGGCTTGTAATTATTGTTTTTCATGTTCTTTAACTTCACCATGTTCGTGTGAGCCCATCTGAGATTGTCGTCCGTAAACATGGTCAGGGGCATATAAAAATTGGCCTTGGCAACTTTGTAGTACGGAACAGGGATCGTCGGGGCCAAAACCATTCCCGGCTCTACCAACACCTCCAGGATGGAAGCAAAACGGAGGGAGTCGTGGATTTCATTGTCAGAGAGAGCTGGAGCAGGTGTAGTGCTCTTGAAGGCGTTGCTAACCTTGTTGACAACGGATGCAAAGGCAGAGAGAGCTTTGGGGGAGGCTGCCCTGAAAAGATCAAGACTTTTTGTGAGTAACTGACCTGCTGCGTTGCCTGAGGATGAAGTCGTGATTTCAGATTCATCATCTGAAGGCTCTGGGCACTGCTGGGCATAAACAGGCTCTGTAGAACGTCTCAAGCGAGTCATAGCCTTCAATTCATTCCTGGTTCTGATCAGCGCGTTTTCGAGTCTTTTACCTCCTCTGTTCAGCAACCCGATCTCGGCAACACGCGACGAGTCAAGGTGAGTCCTCGATCTGTGTGTTCGAGTGGTCTGTTGATCTCCCGCCTGCTGAGCACCTGCCTGCTGAGAACCAGCCTGCTGAGCACCAGCCTGTTGACCACCTGCCTGTTGACCACCTGCCTGTTGACCACCTTGTTGACTGCCAGAAGAGCCAAGGACACCAGGAGGTGCGGGGGTCTGTTGACCGCCAGAAGACGATTGTTGAGTGCCCTGTGCCTGGCCGCCGGGCTTTCTGCTTGCGGTAGATGTCATTTTTAGAATAGATCTGATGTTTTTAGATGGTCTAAGCAAGTGCGAAAAAGAATAGGCGAGGCGCTGGATTGCTGAGATCGTTGATGATGAACAACTAGATAGTCACACGTGATCGGCAATCCGGCACTAAGGCATGGGACGAAATGAGTTCACTGTCCCGACATTCTTCATGCATTTTGTCCCAAGCATCTCTGAATACTATGCTAACTTGTCCTTAGACAAAGCTCTCATTCTTCGAGCAAGTCACGCAATATGTATTTGAGAGCTGGTGACTAATATAAATATGGTGTATATGTATTAGATAAATCACATGATCTGATTACATAAGCTATTTTTAGCTAGAGTAAAGAAAACATAAAACATATCAAATGCAGGGAAAGATACCAGATTAGGCAAGTTATAATTGTGGGAACTTTTGACTTCTTTATGCATAATTTCAATGTAATTCTCATGGTAATATTCATTTTGCCATATGCTCTTGTTTTTGCACAATTGGCATTTTATTTTTGAAAAGCCAGTGATGAAAATAAAAATAGACACATACAACTTCTTAATAATACACCCTTGTAGGTATACATTCACTTTCTATAGGCTGATATTCAATAGCTATGGGCTAGTATACACCAGTATTCAACCCTGTATACTTGTATAGGCCAGCTCTAAACACCAACCCTATATACATGTATTGAATGCATATAGATAATGAATCTCAGTCAATACAGTATCAGTCTATAGGTTTTGGATATATCTCAGTTTTAGGCCTAGGTCAACCTAGCCACTCTGCATACTTGAATAGGTGTTAGACCTCTGACAGACCATCTAGGCCTTCAATATTCAATATTTGAGATCTACCATTCACTGAAAATATTTATCAGTAGATCCATCAAGAAATGAAAAAGTGTGAAAGTGAATGCCCAGATCTACCAGATAGGTATCATATCACACCTTTTCATTTCTTGATAGATCCACTCATAAATATTCTAACATCCTAATTCTGAAATAGTGAAACCATCAAAGGCTCAGATGGTCTGCCAGAGGTCTAACACCTATTCAGATATGTCTATTGACCGGGGCACACTTTTCATTTCTTGATGGATCTATTCTCAGTGAATATACCAATATGGTAGACCTCAAATATTGAATATTAAAGCCATCAAAGGCCTAGATGGTCTGCCAGAGGTCTATAAAGTTGGAGCACCTATTCAAATATAGCTAGGTTGACCTAGGCCTAAAACTGAGATATATCCAGAACCTATAGACTGATACTGTATTGACTGCTATATGCATTCAATACATTTAGTCTATAGGTGTTTAGGGTGCTTGCATAATTGCACCTATCACCTGATCACTATGCTCATTGCCTGACACAGCGAACACACATTTTATGATAAACAGCTGTATCATCAACAGTAGGCTTGGAAACTCGAGCTCTCTCACTCCACTCTTTGCAGGATGCTTGGTACCTTTGTCTGCATGTATTGCATGTGCTTTCTTTCTTACTTCACCAGAGGAAATCTTTGCTCTCCCACAATTCTCTTGACAAAGTCATCTAGTGGCAAACACCTGACCTCAACACATCACAAATGGCACAAAGGGCACTTCTGTTGCCAATATGAGAGGGTGAGATAAAATTGATGCTCTCTGGCCAGCCTACAATAGCTTGTGGCAAATATTAATGTCATAATTCATATACAGTGGGTCAAAAAGTTATGCAGTTTGAAGAAGGTTGGCAAATTGTGAGCTAAATATACATCAAAGGTATGGTGGCAAAAAAGTATTTCATGTGAACTTTATGATAAGCCCTATTTGGTCCTATTTGAATCACAAATAGTGAAGATATGGGCTATTCAATCTGGTGTCTCATATAGACAATTTTTTGAGTCTATGCTCTGACAACATTGATTTTGCAATTAATGATGTTACATGCTCTACCATTGGTTCAAAAGGATAATGTCCTCTCTCTTCTCAAAACCAGCACTTCCTGTAGAGAAATTGCTGCTCAGACAGGAGTATCCAAGGTTGCTGTTTTAGCTAAGGAAGCATACCCAGACATGGAGAATCTGCCTGCAGGATGTCCTAAAAAGTTTTCTTCTGTGCTATCATCAAGCAAATCACTACTGGAAAAGCTAAAAATGCTGCCCAGGTTGCTAGAAATATCAATCCCACCCTTTCCCAGCCTGTTGGTCCCATACCATTAGAAAAACCCTTCACAAAGCCTCTGTAGCATCAAGAAAAAAGCAGAAAAAGCCTAAGCTGACTACCAGACACAAGAAGGCTTGTTTAGCTCTTGCTTAGAAGTATAAGGAATGGACTATAGAGGACTGGAAGAAGGTGTTGTGGTCAGATTTTTGACCTACTGTAAGACATTGTCACTGTTTTATTATGCATCTAGATAAAAATGTAAAATATAAGTATGTTACTTACAAAGACCACATGAAATCAGCTTTGTGATGTCCTGACAAAGAGAAGCATTTATGTCTCACTCCTCTGTGTCTATCAAAATCAATTAATCACAGGCGAACACATACTTTTCTTCTGCAAGACAGACCAATGTACAAAAGCACATGCAATATTCATCTGGATGCATTTTAAGTACATCCACAAAAAACTCCCTGGTGTTGAGATCCACTCAGGCATGATTGTGTTATCAAGGTGACCACAGGATACAAATGTAAAGCCATAGCACCCAGTATGCTGTGCTAGATTGAACATCTGAAAATCATTAACAAAGATTGCATGATAATATAAAAGATTTGACAAACATACTCTGTACTGTATGAGCAATATCCACATATGCAAGCACCTGTACTTTGTGCAGCTCAGTAAGTGATTAGCTCACTGATAAGGGCTTTCTTTTTCTCTGCAGGCATTCAGGTTAGGATCCATCTTGACAGCAGCATGGATTTTAGGCATTTTAGAACACTGGTCAGTTTCACACCCTTAAATAATTTTCAGAGCAGTTATCAATTTAGTTTGTGTGCTTTATGATGGGAAATAGTCACCAGATGCTGTAGCATCTATGTATAGATTACTAACAGCTTTCCAAAATAGATTCTAGTGCTTGAAAATGGCATGGCCTGGCAGAATCATGGCCAAACATGGCAGGAATTGATTTATTTAAATTATATAATAGACAAACTACCAGCCCTATACAGTACTATGTATAGGATAATAATAGGCCTGTGATGCTATATATATTACCTGATATAGTATGCTTATGAATAGGTGACTGAGATTCATTATCTATCTGCATTCAATACATGTATATGGGTTGGTCTATAGGTGTTTAGAGCTGGTCTATACAAGTATATAGGGTTGAATGCTGGTATTTAGCTATTGAATATAGTATAGAGATTGGATACTGGCCCATAGCTATTGAATATCAGCCTATAGAAAGTGAACACATACCTATAAGAGTATATATATGCCTATTAAGAAGTTGTATGTCTATTTTTATTTTCACTACTGGCTTTTCAAAAATTGTTTTCTTTACTCTAGATAGAAATAGCCTGCTGTAATCAGATCATGTGATCTACCTAATTCTTATATATACACTACATTTATATCAGTTACAGCTCTCAAATGCACCTGTTCTACTTATAGTGTAACCTATGCTATATGATAATATATATATAGCATTGCAGGCCTATTATTGTCCCATATCTAGTATTATACAGGCTGGTAGTGCCTTTTCTACTTATAATATGATCATGTGACCTATGCATAAGCATACTATATATAGTGGCTATCAGGTAATATATATATAGGCTTCCAGTGCCTTTTCACGGCGGGAATCTGAGAATTTTTGCTGGAATTTTTGCAGGATAAAAGTTAGAATAAATACGAAAGAAATTTGATGTAGACTTACCTGAGTAAAAACGGGAGCCAAAACGAATCGTTTTGGCAGGAGGATAACGTCTGGAATTTGCCAGCGTTTTGGTCCGATGAATACCGGTGCTAAAATTAGTTGTATAAGTAGAGTAAATACGAGAGGGAATACAATAAGAATTCGCGTACGTTTTGACTGCTCTGAAACAACAAGTATTCACGTCGTAAATACTTGAGATAATTCGGTTCGTTTTTATCAAGATTTTTATTCTCCAAATACGTCTCATTTTTGCTTACATTTTTTCAGTAGTAAATATTTTTAGTTTTTTACTATAATTAATACTTACCGTACGGTGACCGTGCAAGACGCGGTCGTTTGTAGCCCGGGTGATCCCGGCTTGTCACGCGCAGGCCATG
>QLOY01002683.1:1090-35814 GCA_003313965.1 Megacollybia marginata
AAATCAATTCGTGCCGTGTTTGCCATATCATGCCGTGGTAGAGCTTATTTTGCTGTCCAGAATCTATTCAAAACCTCTCTGGAAAGTTATCAGGGATCTATGCATAGATCCTACAGTACCAGCTGGATGCAACAATTCTCTATGCAGAGTTAAGCAGGGTTGTCTGGCTTGTGCTTATCAAATTCAAAGGGAGCCTGAGATGCGGTTTTCACATCTCCTCACCTTTGACAACAATGATTCGGCCAAGCATGTTCTATGAAGGGTGAAGGGAGATGGTGAAGCTGTGGGGGTTGGCATTGAACGATGGGACAACAGGGATAGAGGGGGAGACTATTTCTTGTCGTGGAAAGCTGTTGAAAAGTGGTCCAATTAATGCACCATAGCCTGCCAGTGGGTTATGTAGTTCAGGTACTAAAGACTAAGAACGGTGTGGAAGAGTCATCGACCCCACAGATCGACTCCTCCTTCCTTCAACATTTTTCCAACACTCCTCATCTTGTACATCGACTCCAGCATGATCTTACTCATATGCTATATCGACTATTCTGTCACCACACCACTAATCTCCATCAATTGACTATCCAACTCCCACAATTCCAATTATTCATATCTCAACATTCCAACTATTTCGACTTACTTACAATTATATATATACGACTCGAGGTGAACCAATATCCAGATCATCCGCACCATCCCTCTGGTTGATCCACACCTTTGGCAAGTGTGTTTGAGGTTTGGGCAACCTCATGATCATTCCTAACCAGTTGTATCTTGTTTGATGGCAAGCCAGTGATGGTGAAGGATTGAGGATAACCAACAGTCACTTCTATTTTAAGTATAACCAACGGTCACTTGTATTTACAGTTTCATATGGTTGTATTAGTAATAATCCATCTTTTGACTTTTACTTTCATCTCAGAACTATCAACCACAGAAATTATTGAGCAAATACGAGCCTAACTCCAAGCTAAGTTATCACAGAACTAACGCGCTTATCATTTACAGCTACCTGAGGTAAGGATTACCTCATCATTCCATCCTCCAAACCGGTAACCAACAACACGACCTCTAGATCCTAGTCTAGCTATAGAGTAACAACCTTTTCCACAATGGGGACTTTCCCTCTTTAGGTACTGAGTCCTAGAGACATCTAGAGAGGTAGGAGATTGGTAGAAACTGTTCCGCTGAAGGTACAGTCGAGGACGACAAAATAACAACCCAAAATAGATTGAATAATGAGCACGTCCCAAATGGCTGAGAAGTCTCAGAAATGCATAAAACCATCACTTTAGAGGTAAATGAAGTGATTGGCATGACCCAATTTTCTCGAATCCGTCATATAAGGTTTTTGACCCCCAAAAAATTTGGCCGTCCCTAAAACAATTCGCTAAAATCTTGAAAAAACACGCAATCGACTCCTTTTCAATAGCTACTTCTGATGGTGAATGAAAGAAAAAAATACATCGAGCCATTATGCCAAAAAGAAATAATCTTTCCCATCAATTTCTCACATGACCAAACACGGACAATCTTGGACAACCCCCAAAAACATCGCAGACACGCATTTCTAGCCTTTAAAAACATAGTTCTTGCATCAGATGTAGGGTATCAGCCTTTTACCTGTCTGCTGAGGCAGTACTTGACCAGGCAATACCCCTACAATATCACTAAACTTGCCCAAAAATTTGGCCGTCCTCAAAAAGTCATGGGAAAAACTTTGGATGTTGTTTTTTGGATGTTTCTGACCCAGCCGAGTTCAATCTGTTGTCAGCTAAGCAATTACACGAGCCGTTTCAGTGTTATGTAAGTTGTCGACTTTGACTGTCCTCGACTGTACTAAGTCTCCACAGCGACTTTTATTAACTGTGTTCCCTTTAAGGTACTAAGAGCTCAATAGTCTGTTAAAGTGCAATCTATTCTCTACTGGGGGTCTCTATGGGTTCACTATTCTACTCCTGAACTACTCTAAACTACTGCCTTTTTATACCGTTCCGCTGAGGCTAATTTTAACTACTTTCAACTGCTAGTACAAACAATTGCTCAGTGGTGAGTCAGATGCATATGATCATGACAGATCCATGCAGTGTGTTGAGTCTGGGCAAGTTTCAATGAACCCATCCTCCCCAGGGTTCGCTCTAGGGTTCTCTCTCAATGTCTCCGCTGAGGGTTGCATGCTCTAGTGAAGGTCTCTAGCTTTCCAGCGATGTAAATAAGTCACTCATTATGCATTTACCTCACACAAGGCAGGCCATGCCCTAAAAAAAAGGCTTTTCTGCCTGGTTATAACCATGGAGAAAAAAGCCTTCTAGATGGTTATAGCCATCACCTGCCAAAATGCTTAATCATCGATAGCGGGCAGGGTTCTACTTTGGGCTACTAGGTCGGGTGACTATTATTGGCAGATACTAGTATTTGTCACGGCTTGATGGTGGCTATACAAATAGTAGTAAACAGTGGGTGCCTCATTTGGCAGCCATTGGGCTGGCAGCTGGATCCAGGGCCTAGATGCTCAATGGGTATGTATGTATAGTGTACTACATACGTCCAAATCAGTAGCATGTAATAGAAGTCCATATGATATGTTGAATGGTTGGATTTGCTTCATTGGGCTGGATGTAATGGCCGGCCTTGCCACAAAAAAAAACAAAACAATGTCAATTGCTAATTTAACCTAGTAATAGTATCATAAATTGTAAGCAACAACAATTTGAAAGGATGATTCCAATTTCTGAGGTAGTGGGATGGGTTATGACATGCACCCATTACCTCGACTGCTGCACCAGAGCTCATGGCGTGCTATTTCAGAGGGCTCGTTTGGGTTGATATATGTGTGTACGACTCGGAATTGAAGTGTCTAGATTGAAAAAAAAAAGATGAACAGGGGATGTGGTTGAGACTGATATAATCCACCCATTACCTCCGCTGCTGTAATGGAGCTTGTGGCATGGAATTTCAGAGGGCTCGTTTGGGTCGATCTACCTGTGCACAACCCAGAATTGAAGTGTCTAGATTGACTCAGGAAAAAAAAGATGGAAACAGGGGATGTGGTTGAGACTGATATAATCCACCCATTACCTCCGCTGCTGTAATGGAGCTTGTGGCGTGGAATTTCAGAGGGCTCATTTGGGTCGATCTACCTGTGCACAACCCAGAATTGAAGTGTCTAGATTGACTCAGAAAAAAAAAGATGGAACCAGGGGATGTGGTTGATATAATCCAGCCATTACCTTGGCTGCTGTAGCAGAGGTCGTGGCATGCTATCTCAGAGGGCTCATTTGGGTCAATATTGTGTGCAAAACTAGACAAATGAGACAAACGGCAAGCGAGTTAGACAAGGTCCTAGTATATATCACTTACCTAGGCAGTAGAAATGAGAAACTTGCTGCATTCAGGCATAAATGCGAAATTCCTGGTTTTACAGACTTCACGCACAGACCATGTTCACTTGACAAAAACTCGCTGGGAGCAACATTAATCAGTTGGCTGAGCTACAAATTGGGAAAATGAATGTGGGTTACTTATCTCATCGATTGGCGGCGAAATTGTCAGGAGGGATGGGTGCGGGATGGAGATATGGGTACATCTATGTTTTGGTGCATAGCTAAACACTTCGTCAATACAGATTGTAAGTGTCAAGTTTGACTCACCTGGAGAAATTTACTCAAACCATTCTGCAGCTGATACAAGTCTTTCTTGAGGCTGGTGAGGGTATGATAGAGAGTCGAGAACAAGTCAAGCATGTAAGTGCACCAGCGCTTATGCTCTCGGCACATCGGAACAGACCAGGCACAGTGGCTGTGCAGACCCATCTCTGCCTTCACACTGTCGAGCTGGTGCAGCCAATGCATTCCAGACTCGCATTTTAGGCAGGTGAGTATTCTGATACTATCAGCCCCCATTTGACACTGGGTGAAAATCACCATATTTTAGGGTGAAATAAATAAAAAGTATGTGTCAAATATTAATCAGGTTTCCTACCTACTTTTCTGCAAACTATGAAGGAAATAATAAAAGTGTTTTCTAAATATTTGAGTGACAAACAGGTGCAAGATATTTTAAAAGATATTCAAACTATTTTTAAATATTGGCAAAGTCTTTAAAGGTATTTCAAATATTTTTTGACTGCTTAATTTCCTATTTTGTGCCTAAATTCTTAAATGAGCCATTTGTTATTTCCTACATGCTTTGCAGACAATTAGATAAGAAGCTTATTTAATATCCTTTACATATTTATTGTCTATTTTGCCTCAAAATATGGTGATTTTCATCCAGTGTGAGCTTTATATTAGCCTTCCCCAGCTCCAAATATGACCAGGTAAAGACTCAACCACCCATTTCCCAGCACATTGTCACACCGTCGAGCTGGTGCAGCCAATGCATCTCAGACTCGCATTTTAGGCAGGTGAGCACTCTGATACTATCAGCCCTCCATTTGAGCTTTCTATTAGCTTTTCCCAGCTCCAGATATGACCAGGTAAAAACTCAACCGCCCATTTTCCAGCATGTCATCACCAATGCTGCCGTTGACTTCCACCAAGGTAAGCATTCGTTGCAACACCCCTCCACTCTCCATGCCCTCCGTATTCTCACCATGCTCTTATTTCTAGCTAGTTAAGTTTTTCTTTTGATTCAAACCTACTGATATGCCTACCCCTCCACAACCTGTTGTTTTTCCCATTAATGCTCATTCAGGTTTACTCAGCCATCTGCTGCAGCCTAAAACCATTTTTCCTGGGTCAAGAAGACCCCACCAAATCCCCCGCTGACTCAGAATCCACCAGAAAACCTTCACTGAATCCCTTACCAAACCGACGCTGGAATCCGATCCCAGCCAACTGCTGTGTTCTCCACCAAACCCTCAATCCACTTTTGTAAGTGTTCTAATTGTTTATTTGAATTTTCCTAATGGCCAACGGAATTTCAGTCTCCACAACACCCGTGAATCCTCCGAACATCGTCCATGTTACTGTCCCCATTGTCTCCTAGTCAAAGTCACTGAACCCACCTTCGCCAATGCCACTTGATTTCCCAACACCAATGTTTGCCAGTGATGCCAAATCTCATTTTCCCATCTCAGTGTCTGCTACAGCTAAAAGTCCCACTGTTCGCATCTGTGTCCTCATCGAGCAGACCGGACCAATTGCCGTCAATGCCTCAATCCACCACAACCCACCCCCAGCACCCAGTGCTGTACTGATGCATATAACGGTTCACAGATCTACCGAGTGGTATGCTCGTCTTTTCATTATGATGCATCATAACCGTACTGCAGATGCGTTGGAATTCAACACTGTCCAATTTTGAACAAAGGGAGGTAGCACCTCCTGAGCACTAGCTAGGTAAGCTCGTTTCCTTAGTTTAATACATTGATCTCAATGTTCAGAACCCACACCTGCGTCATTCTGCTGTCACCACCATCACCCTCACAGCCTGAACCACTGTCACTTCCCCCCAAATCACCGCCGCTTCCCCCATATCCACCGCCACTTCTCCCAAATCCAAATCACCACCTTCTGAATACACCGTTGCTTCCCCCAACTCCACCGTTGCTTCCCCCAGCTTCACCGCCGCTTTCCCCTAAATCCACCACCGCTTCCCCCAAATCCACTACCGCCACCTTTCCAAATCCACCACCACTTCCTTAAATCCACCCTGCTGTTTCGAACCTACCAATGCGGACCGCCCCAGTTTATTTTGAATTTTAGTGTATTTATCCGAATTTTTTATTTAATTCCAGCTATTCTAGAAATATCTACAGTATATTAATGTTCCTAAAATACATATATTAATGTGCTGTGGGCAATGGCCCAATTACAAGCTGATTACAAGCTGTGGAATGAGCTAGATGGCCCAGGCTGCTGTACAGCAGTGGGTTCTGTTGATTTCTGTTGATTTTCAAACACATGCAAACAATGGCGGGTTTTACCATGTTGGTAGCCATCCCGCTCCATTCACTCATGGATACAATTACCCTACACCTATCTAGCCCTGTATTCAAATGTCATGGTTATAACCATGAGCAAAGCCTTTTAGGTCCCATGGTTATAACCATACTGGGAGGCTTTTTGATAACTGGTTACATCTAGTCAAAAAGGCTTTCTGAAGGGGCAAGAGGTGCACAAGGATCCATGACATCGATCTTTACAACTATCCAAACTTGGCTAACTCGGCTAACCTATTCGGGTGTTTCAGTGCGTATCCCCTCCATGTTTCCACTGGGTCTCCCCAAGTACATCTGTAGGCTAGTCGATATTCTCTTTATGGTGTATTCTCTCTCTATGTGGATCTAGGTGGTAGTTTCATGAGTCTGCAAGCCATGTCTCTCGATCGGGTGTACCGTTCTTAGCATACCACCATGGGCACTTGTATTAGCTTCGAGTTGGATACAATAAGGCAGTACTATCAAGTACTATCTCATTTGTCTCAACTCTGATCTATATTCAGTCTATATAAGTGTTCAGTGGGTGGGTTAGTCCCTTCTGCACTATAGAACTCTTCCAGCAGACGGTTGTACCTCCACAGGAGTCTTTCCCACGTGTATTTAGAGGCTGGTAGTGTAGAATCGAAAGATTTCAGGCCTGGAATGAAAACCAGCCTATCACCGCCTCTCTGGTCCAATTGTTCACCCATTATCCTTACCTCCTGAACTACACTGTTTATGGTCCAGAATTGACACCACATGCGGTACTGCTTCCTTGGCCCCACCTACTCACTCTCCATCGTACCTCCCTAGTAGTCTTTGCTCTGGTTGCCAGAGGCAGAGAAGTAGTGACACACATAGGTTCATCCCTTACGTGGTCCCTACCACAAGCTCTCATGAGAGACCCTGTCACAGAGGTGGAGTGAACCTTCCCCCAGCTTGCAGCAGAGAATGGGAAGTTGCTGCCAAGCCCTTCCTGCCTTCCAACGTCAAGGCTATCAAGTTTCTTACCAGCCTTATTCACAGTTTGCACTCTCCTCAGTCTTTCTTTACTCACAGCCCCGCAGGGACTATATTCCTGAGTGCAAAATGATGATATAATACGAGTTATGCTAAGCTATTAGAAATATAATTGAAAATTATGGATTTTTTAACTTTGGAAAGTACAGCAAAATAAAACATTTTCGCAAGCACTTAGAAAGTTCTAAATACTGTATGGTACCTTTGTAAAAATATAAGATTTTCCGACTACATTTCCCCCTCAAAGAAAGGCTACACCTTCCTGAAACATTTCCCCCTTGAACAAAGGTTGCATGCAGCCAAATCATTTCCCCCTCGGACAAAGGTTGCACATTGCCAAATCATTTCCCCCTCGAACAAAGGCTACATGTTCTCAAAACATTTCCCCCTGAGAGAAAGGCTACACTTTCACAAATATTTCACCAATCTTCTGCGAGGAATAGTCAATGTATTTGCATTCAAGTCGAGGATGTTTGTACAAAGGGATGTAGTACAAGTGTACCATTCTAGAGACCGCCAGACTATTCTTCACTCTGTGCATTCCCTCGTACACCATGCTCTGATATCGCAATATCGATGTTGATGATGCATTGGCAGTGGGGAAGTGGAGATCTGATTTTGAGAGAATTTAATGGAGGTTTTCGAGGTTGTGGGGAAACTGGCAATGGCCTAACATGCAAAGGGCGTTTCTGTACCTCTGCTAAATCAAGAAACACGCTGGAGGGAGCCAAAAGGTCCTATGCATCTTCAGTGCAATATAACCGACAGAGTACCACTTACCGAGCTGAGAACTTGTGGCAAACAGCCATCGACGACAGAGTAGGGGCTCAGCGTGAAACACTACGGGAGGGACGGTAATGTTTCTACTGTGGGTCGAACATAGGCCTAGGCATACGGGTTGCACAGAGAAGGAGCAAGTCGACGAGAGGGAATGCAAGATCAACTGAAGTCTGATTTTGCGACTTTACTATGTAGTTTGTTGCATTCAAATCGATTCAGAAAATGGTCTGAGGGTTGGAAGCACACCCCATACTGTAAGATCTATGCATAAAATACTGAAAAGATATCATCCCCCTTTTGCATAAATTCACAATAAATTTGGCAGGCTTATCGCAGGGCTTAAATATGGGCTCAGATGGCTTCTGGCAGGCTTCTGGCAGGTGTCTGGCATCATGGCAAGAGCAGCAAGAGTGGCAAGTCTATTTTTAATAAAGTCCATTTTAAAAAAACTAAAAATAGAAACCATTAAACACATTTTTGCTAGATAATAATAATAACAACAATAATAGAACCCATCAAGCACAGACCATGGCATATGCCCAGATTAGGCAAGCCATGACCATAGGAACTTTTAACTTCCTTTTATGGACAGATACAGAATTTCAATGCGAATTCAATAGTAGTGCTCATTTGGAACCATTAGAGCAGACATGCCTAGATTAGGCAAGCCATGGACCGTGGGAACTTTTGACTTTCTTTGATGGTCAGATACAGAATTTCAATGTGAATATGATAGTGATACTCATTTGGAACCATTAGAGCAGACATACCCAGATTAGGCAAGCTGAATGGCTTACTTTAAAATAGATTCTAAGCATTATGGCAAATCTATTTTTAGTAGATAATGACAGAATCCATTAAAAACCACTAATAATATAAACCATCAAAGGTACACCATGGCATATGCCCAGATTAGGCAAATTGTGACTGTGGGAACTTTTAACTTTTTTATATCAACAGATGCAGAATTTCAATGCAGTTCTAATGGTGGTATTCATTTTGCTATACATGCTCTTGTTCTTGCACAATTTGCATTTTATGTTCGAAAAGCCAGCAGTGAAAATATAAATAGACACATACAACTCCTTAAGAGGCATGTATATACCCTTATATGTATGTATTCCCTTGTCATAGGCTTATATTCAACTGCTATAGGCCAGTATACCCTTATACTCAGCCTATCTTTCACTCTGCATACTTGGCCCCAGTCAATAGCCATTGCGTATATTGAATGTTAGTCAATAGATAGTGAATGTCAGTCAATCCCAGTCAACAGATAATGAATCTCAGTCTATAGGTATTGGATATATCTCAGTTTCAGGCCTAGGTACTACCATTGAAATTCTGTACCTGTCCATAAAAGGAAGTTAAAAGTTCCCACAGTCATGGCTTGCCTAATCTGGGCATATGCCATGGTCTGTGCTTGATGGGTTCTATTAATTATCTAGCAAAAATGTATTTAATGGTTTCTATTTTTAGTTTTTTTAATGGATTTTATTAAAAATAGACTTGCCACTCTTGCCATGATGCTGGATGCCTGCCAGAAGTGATCCAAGCCCATATTTAAGTTCTAGGATAAGCCTGCCAAAGTTTTCCTGTATTTATGCAAAAGGATTTGGATATCTATTTGAAAATCTATGAAAAAGGGGGATGATAACTTATCATAATCTATGCATAGATCTTACTGAACCAGCTGTTTCATCACCAGTTTGTGCGGTTGGCCCTCACAGACCTGCGATACAGCTTGGTGCTGGTATCGATATCAAACTCCTCTTAACCCTCTTCCGCATGCCGTCCAGTAACAAGGCCATCTATCGTTGCCAGTGTGTTTCTGGGGGTTGTTATGCTCATGTAGATACGCAAACAGGCGAGATGGGGCGACTTCTCACTGCTACACAATTGGCCACTCACGAAAGATGGGACCAAACACAATCTGCTGCAAAAGACCTCAGCACAATCCAATCCAAGCTCCTTCGACACAATGAGGCTCAGATGGTGGCCAGCACTCCCGCAAAGGCATCTCCCACTTCCCGAACTCCTTCCCTGACAGCTCAATCCTACCGAATAGAGGCCGAGAGTAGGACCCTCCACGATATCTCTGTACTGCACGATCAGGTTGATGATATCGCACATACAATCCAGTCTCACTCTCCTGTAGCAGAAAGCTCCTCCAATGATCAGTTAAAAACACAATACGATGAGCTCAAACCTGTGTTAGAACAGCTCGGCTCTTTCTCAACTGACTTAGCCACCACTATCCGTCCAGTGCCACAAGGTTGGGATTCTGCGCAATGCATGTTTGTGGAAACCAATGGTAAATTGGAAACCCTCTTGCAGTCTCTCAATCACAAGCTCAAGTTTTGTGAGAGTGTACGGAATGCTCGTGAGATTTGAGCCAAACTCGCCAAAGAAACTCAGCCTGGTTATTATGAAACAGGTATGTATCAATTGCGTTTTACCACCTGTGAACCATCTGTGCTGACTTGGTCTCAGATCATCACTTCCTGCTGCTGCTCGCAAACGTACATCCCCTTCTCCAATTGGTCCACTTCATGATGGTGGTTTGTTCGGCGCTCTTTGGTCTCTTGCAACGTGGATGCAAATGGCTGCTATCTATGACAGCATATATCATTCAGATAGCTGCTGCCTATGCTTACCCCTCTTCTGAATTGCCACACACCCTGTGGTCCATTCTCACTGATTTTATCACGAGGCCTGACACCATCACCAATCAGTTTCGGTTAGAAGCCAAGCACAGTGTTTTGGCCACTTGTCCAAATGTGAAGTGTCAAAAAATGCATAAACCCACCGTTGTGGACAGAGTTCTCTCATACTGTCAACGATGCGATGGTCATCTCTATAACACAAAAGGGAAACGGTCGTGCTGCAGGCAACTGGTTTGTCCAAAAACAGTAGATGGCAAAGAGCTTGCAGTTCCCATCCTTCCCTTCATCGCTTTCGACATGAAAGACTGGGTTGCTTCCTTGACAACTCATTTGGGCCCCAAAACAGAAATGGACCAAGCATGGGATACACTGGGAAGTAATGTGCTGGATATGCTCTGGGATGCATTCGACGGTTCCGCTATTCACGACTTGGGAGGGCCTGATGGCAAGCCTTTCAGAGATGGGGGTGAAGAAGCTCGATATCTTTTCACACTTAGTGTCGACTGGTTCAATCCTTTGGGGAATCGCGTAGCCAGCAAGAGTGTATCCATTGGGGGTATGGCTCTTGTATGCTTGAATATCCCTATTCAGCACCACTATAAACCGGAAAACATGTTCCTCACCAGCATCATCCCAGGCCCTCATGAAACACATTACGAGGCCTGCAACCCCTTCATACGGCCTCTGGTCAATGATCTTCTTGACTTCTGGAAACCAGGTGTTTTCTTTTCACAAACTCTGGCCCATCCAAAGGGCCGACATGTTCGCTGTGCACTGATAGCGCTCGTTTGTGACACCCCTGCTGCCTGAAAATTTGCTGGCTTTGTTAGCCATAGTGCATGCAAATTCTGTTCACGATGTCATTGTGACTCCTTGGCAGGCAACTTGAACAACTATGACCCAGCCACATGGACTTTGCACACCAACAAAGAATGTAGACACCAAGGGCAACAATACCTCGCAGCAAGAACATCCAGAGACCACGATGATCTAGCTAATTGGAATGGTAGGTGTTGGTCTGAGCTAGAGTGTCTTCTGTACTTTGACATAACTCGCCATGTCGTGGTCAACCCCATGCACAACCTACTCCTTGGATTACTCAAGGAGCACTTTTGCAATATTCTGGGGTTTCGGCCAAGGAATAAAGTGCAGAAGCAAGCATTCCAGAGGCGAACACCTGCACCTGTAGTTGACATTGATGTTGAGAGACCCGCATTGTCTACCCAAGGTGCAGTAGACTCCTGGAACAGGTTGATCTCTTGGATTAGCGCCCCAATGAATCACTTCTTAGATGAAGAGGAGACTTTGGAGTACGATGCTGCATTCAAACAGTTTGGGAGGCAGAATAAGGAAGCTCTTGTCAAATTGTGCAAGGTGTTGAATATCCCTGTTGAGGAAGAGTGGTTGAAAAAGCTGATTGTGGAGGCAATATTTCATTGGGTATGTGCATAATCTTGATGCCCGCTTGCCAAACTCAAAAGAGTATTCAGCGTCTTACACTGGATGAAGATGAAGCTGAAGATCCCATGTTGCAGGATTATGACACCGTATACACTTCAGAGAACATGGGTGACACCTTTACTGCCTCTGAAATCACCGAAATTCTCAATGACATTGAAAACATGGTCCATCCATCCTGGTTGACAAAGCCACCTGTCCTTAGCCACGGGAAACTCAAAGCTGATGACTGGCATTCTCTCTGCACCACTGTTTTTCCTATCTCATTGGTCCAGCTCTGGGCTGATAAAACTGATGAGCATCATACCATCCTGCTCGAGATGACTTTGTGCTTAATCTCCGCTGTCGTCATTGCATGCTCTCATAGCACTTCCCAACTACATGTAGACAATTATACCAGATACATGTATCACTACAGAGAGCTTCTTCATTCCAGATTTCCGGACTTGGTAGCAAAACCCAACTTTCATTTTGCCTTCCACATACCTGAATTTTTGATGTTGTTTGGGCCAGTCCACGGATGGTGGACTTTTCTGTTTGAGTGGCTTTGGGGCACTTTGCAAGATGTGTCGACTAATTATATTCCAGGTAGGGTCTGATCTTGTCAACAACTGCCAATTCATGATCATGTTATAGGTCTGTATGAGTGTATGATCGGTGAAGGGTTTTACCATAGAGCGAAGCTGCGAGGTATTTTCAAGTCATCCACTTGCCCCCAGCCTATCAAGGAATGTCAGTCCATGTTCGACAACATTGTTCAGCCTGTAATTCGCAACACACACCTGACTGATGCGATCATGCTCCGAGAGTGACTCCAGCCCCAGCCCCAGCCTAGCCAGATTTGAAAGTCCAACAGTTGTAAACTTTCACAGCCTCTCCTCAACGCTTTTTGGTGTCTCAAGGCGACTCAGAAAAGCGACATTGAGATTCCCCAGGTCGTTTTCCACCGCCGTTATCTCACCATGGCTGGTATTCGCTATGCAGCTAGAACTTTGCATAGAGGCAATAGCTCCATCCTTCTCCCTTCTTCTGTTGACACAAATCACAAGATTCCTGCCTATATTGAGTACATTCTTGAAACTCCAGATGGTCGTCAGTTTCTAGCTGTCAGCTTGCATCAACCTCTTGACACATGGGCAGTACAACATGATCCATTTCAAAAATATACAGCTCTAGGCATACAAATGTGGAGTTCCCATATTGACCTCAGTGAATTACATATCGTCAATCCCTCAGTATTAGAAGACAGTACCCATTTTGCAAGCTGGGATATGCCCTGGACAATCAATGGGCAGCGTCTCAATGTATCAGTGCTAATGCCTCTATCATGAGTAAGCCATGATTGTCATATCTGGCTTCTATTCTAATATGGTATTCCAGCACCACATTCACTGCAGACCACAATGACAACACGTACAATGTTGATGGCTCGAGCCTGATGGACATTTAGAATCGCGTCATGTCACATCACGTGTAATTGCCATGTACAGACACAAAGAAATCGAGATATATTTAAATTTAAAGCCACTGACAGGCTCCATATCTTTCAGCCAGAGCCACCATGTCCACTCTGTTGTACTCTGCGCTAGCTCTAATGCTTCACCATCTCCAAACAGAATCCGTATACGCCAACCTGTTTTTTATCTTTTACGTCTGTATCCTTTGCCGAGTATGCAGCTTTGCTTCCTCTCCACTTGTACTAATCCTACAAAGGACTTCAACAATGCTGGTGGGCACATGGCTTTGGACTTTTCCGTACTTTTCCAGATCTTTGTGCTCTTTATCTTCGGAGCTCAGCAGGTCAAGAGGTTGTCTATCTTGACAAATGCGTGGTTTCCAATGGTTTTGGTGCTGATTATAAGCTTTATGGTGAGTCCTCAACGCTTGTTGAATGAATGTCCTGAATTGAGGATTTAGCACCCTTTCTTAAGTATCATCCATGATCAGCCTCCCACTCTCAACTCTGTCAACATCATGCCGGGCACTTACTCTTTGCAACATGTTAATCGAGTGGCGACAGGCTCTCCACACTCAACCAGAGCGGATACCGCATTCATCATGGTCAAAGAAGCCACTCCTGAAAGCGAACCTCTTTTGTTTAGACCAGTCACTCCCACCAGAAACTCCACTAGTACACCGTCTAGAGAATCTACTCCATCTAAAGAATCTGCCACACCACCCAGGAAATCGATTCCATCTGAAGGGTTTTCTGTACCATCAAGAGAATCCACTACTCCGTCTCCTACGTCACCTAGGGAATTCACTCCATCCAGAACTCCATCCAGAGAGTCTGCTACAGTGCGCAGTGTGTCCCCCATAATATCCAGAGAGTCTGCCACACCGTCACAAGAATTCACCCCATCTAAAGAATTGATTACTCCGTCTAGAGAATCTGCTGCTCTGTCTAGAGCATCTACTCCACCCAGGGAATCTGATATCCCGTCTAGAGAAACTACTCCATTCAGAGAGTCAGTCACTTCACCTAGAAAGTTTAGTCGAACACCTACCTTGCCCAGAGACCTTGCTCTCTTATCCAAACAAATCGATCTGTCTCTAGATCTATCACCTGTCTTATTGTCAGCCCATCCTGCCAAGTCAGAACCAGTAGACAATCCCAAAGCACAAAAGTTTTCATTCGTGTTCTTACCTCCGATCACTACTCTTTTCAACACAAGGGGCAAGGTAGAAGGTCCAAGCTTGCCTGTGATCGATGCTCTTGACAAGACGAAGAACACTGCAACAGCCCCTCTGCTTTTTTTACAAAGCTTCTCCTTCTGACACTGAATCTCATTCCGGTAGTGGTCAGTGGGGTGCTTTATCTCAGATTCAATGCTATGCTTCTGACGAGGAGTATGAGAAGGAGTATGAGGAGGAGTATGATGACGAAGACCTCAATGTAGAGACAATACTCGCCGAGAACCACTGCCACCGAAATGAAGAGGCTGACCAGTATGATGAAGACCTAGATGTCGACACAATACTCACCAAGAACCGCTGCACAAACGAAGAGGATGATGATTCAGACAGCAGTTCAGCTGAATCGAGGGATGCCAGGCCGCCAAATAAGTTCAGGGCACCTGCCAGTTGTTTTCCCAGCCAGTCTTCTCAGAGGCGCTCTGCAACTCCTCCAGTTGAGCAGGGTAATTCCACTTGTATTGACATCAGCAACAGTTGCCTTCCCGGCCGCTTTGGCACTCCTGCAAGTCGTTATGGGACTCCTGCAAGTCGTTATGGGACTCTTGCAAGCCGTTATGGGACTCCTGAAAGTGTCGCCTAACTTGGCTTAACTGACAGATTCAACTTTTCAATCTTGATATGTGCTATTATAATTGATGATTCCATATGCATGCTCTTTGCTATACCTATATTCATGTAATTACAGTTAATCGAAGAAAATTATCACTGCCTGCAGAATGACATGTGACCGAACAATGACTCTTCCACCAACCTCTTGGTGACGTTGATAAGACCGCTAGTTGGCAAAGGCTGGAAATCTTTTGAAACGCCTCCTAAGGCGAATTCCAGGCATCTCCTAATCAAGAGGAAGACCCTCTTAGAGACTAGCCTATAGGTTAGAAGGTACCCATGTCATAAGAGGCATGTGGTGTCGATCGCGGAGTATATCACTCCTGCAGGTGGTCAAATCAGACTTAAGACGAGTTGGCTTGGGCCTAAGGCTCGGTCAATTGTATCTAAGTCACTCATCATCACCTTGACTGCAATATACATCATATTGAAAGTCTACAGAACTAAATAGCCGGCGCCCAGTGTCAAAGTCATATCTTTTAGAATGAGATCGAGGATGTCTTAAACCGACAGGTTGCTTAGGAGATGATCGATCGGGCAGTATGCCGACAGTGTAACGACACCTCACGAGAGAGAGTCCAGGGAGTCCTGATGATAAGACTTACTACCATGGGCTTTCTAAGAGAGTACTGGCAGGCCATCTGATAGATGTGTCTCATTCAGAAGGAGCACAGTAAGACTGCCTACTAACTAAGTTGTCTTAGGTACACAAATACGACACCGGCAGTACGCAGCCGTTGCTTAAAGGCAGGATCAACCTGTCATGCTGAGATTACTAGATCAGTTTGACACATTCCTACAGCATGGCACTCCTGCGGCAGTAAAAAGGATGAGGAATCAGGATGGCACATACGCATACTGGTCAGGTGTTTAGAAGGTTCTAGAAGGAATTAGGGAGTATAAAACTAGGAGGAAATGAAGAAAGAAAACAGAATACAGATGAAGACAGAACAGCGTGTATTTCGCAGATATATACTACCTTGCATTTTGAACCACCAGATTACATAGCATCTAATCGCATGAGAAATTGCTGCATCTAAGACTCACTAGTACTGTTTAGGGAACATCTGCATCGTGGAGTGTCCAAGTGTTATCGCTTAGGGCATCGTCAACTTGAAGTTAAGTGAACCCAGTACCACCTAAGGGCCAGAACAGTTTCTGTAGTCACTGAAGTAAACTTGCGTGCGAGTCACCGACTTAGTACCTCATCCTCTCCCATATCCTCAAGGCCGCACCCATTGCTGTTGAACTCAGTACCGCTTAATAGCCAGAACAGTTCCTCTGCACTTGTCGCCACCTGCACTAAAGAGTCATCCTCCTAAGCGCACCTAAGTCCACTGTTTAACTACACTGGCACCTAAGCCCGCAGTCTCGCACTCTGGCATCTGAGCACTTTCTTAAACAAAGTCTCCACTCGTTCTAATGAACACCCTCCTTCATTGTCTCACACAGTGATCTTTGAGATCTTCTAAATCGAAGTCTCACCCACAACGCTTAGGACCCATCTGACAGTCTCCAGCAGAACGTTCAGTTCATCCAGAGTCAATCCAAAGCCCATTTAATTGGAGTCTGCCCTAAACCGGCGACCTTCTAATCACTCTCGTTCAGTTATACCACTCACGTACTTACAAGGGGATAAAAACATCTCTGTTACTTAGAAGAAGCGTCAGGGTGGTACTTAGGAGAAGTACTACTTTGAGTATTGGGTTGTGGGTTGTGGTTTAGTTACCTTGCCTCCTTCACTTAGGTAGTCTTGTTTCTTCTGTAGCATAGTCGGCTCGCCTTTTCCGTCATCACACGGTCAGGTTCCCTTTCAATGTTGGTTGGAGCCTGGCCAGGTTGGTCCTGAGCTGGAGGACTTCTCTTGAACAATTCCTGCAATACGATATATGCATATGGACCTTGCTACAAGTGTGTGGCCATCGCATTCCATTCGTAAGTCCTATCGTTCTGGAATTGTGTCACTTACCTGTCGCACAGAATTCTCCTGGTCTCGAATGCTAACCAGCAGCCTACTAATATGTGTAAGTGCCTCCTGATATTCAATGAACTAAAAGCCACTCAGTAATAGTGAAATTCAGATTCACTTGTTCTTTCAACACGCTGGTTCAAATTCACTATATATCACTGTCGACATCTTCTCAGTCAGGGCTATTTTTTCCCCAACTCTGACCTTCATACCTTAATCCTGACCAAACAGAGACTCCAACCTCTTGGTGATGTTGGTTGGAGCCTGGCCAGGTTGGTCCTAAGCTGGAGGCCTTCACAGAGACAGTTTCTGCGATACGATGTCCATATGGACATTGCTACAAGTGTGTGGCCATCGCATACCATTCATGAGTCCTGTCAACATCGTTCTGGAATACTATTATGTGTCTCATAGAATTCTTACAGTGCTGAATCTGCGATAGACTGGTTCTGGGTCATCTCTAGCTGTCGTTCAAGTGGGTGGTAATCTCTATGCTCCCGAATCCTCTAGCTATATAACCAAACAACGACTCTTCCACCAACCTCTTGGCGACGTTGGTCAACGGAACCTGGCCAGGTTGGTCCTGAGCTGGAGGACTTCACTTGAACGATTCCTGCGATACAATATATGCATATGGACTCACCATCGGCATCTTCTCAATCAGGGCCTTCATACACTCAATCCCGACCAAACAATGACTCTTCTTGGCGACATTGGTTAACGGAACCTGGCCAGGTTGGTCCTGAGCTGGAGGACTTAAACGGTTTCTGTGATACTATATGCATATGGACATACAAGTGTACAGCCATCGCATCCCATTTGTGAGTCCCATCATTCTGGAATACTGTTGTATTACTTATATAATTACCCATCTCATAGAATTCTTATGGTCTCAAATGCCGAATCTGTGATAGAAGTACTGGGCCCGGGTCATTCTCTAGCTGTCGTTCAAGCGCTATATGCTCCCAAACCTCTAGCTATATAACCAAGCAACAGCTCTTTCACCAACCTCTTGGTGACACGAGCTGGCCTGATTAGAGACGCGTTAGCCAGGAATGTGCTGGGACCATCTCCAAATCCCTTTACAGCTTCCTTGAGGTAACATTTGACTATCGCACTGTTGTTCAAGTCACTCAACAACTCACCTGCCTATTCTTCCTATCTTCCGCTGCTCCATCGTGCTCTACTGTTGTGGCTACTCTCTCACTTTTCTCAAGTATACTCTAGTATCAGTCTCACGAACCTCTTCGCCCTCACCGCACCCCTCAAAGACCTTTCATACTGGCGCAGCTGATGAAATCGGTGTACAGGCTTATGTCATTCACTGCGCTTGCACAAGAAAAAGAGAAGCAAGAGACAGAAGAGGCCAAGAGGAGAGAGCGAGGGAAGGAAATTCAGGAGCTAGAAAAAAGAAAATATGTAGAGTCAGTACAATGCATGAGAGGCTGCAAAGAGGGAGCACCAGGAAGATGTCGATGCCAAGCAATGCCTGGCTAAGATTGGAACCGAGGCAGACAAGTTCAAAGAGTAGCAGCTACGGAAGCGCAAGGCAGCCTACGGGAAGTTGCCAGGGTACGTGTACTGCTTAACTATTTGGTGAAATACTAACCTCTCTTCGTTTAGCACATAATGCCAAGCTGGCTGAAGACAATCATCATCGTGAAGCTGAAGAAGCTCGGATTTGCAAGGATAAAGGTATGTATATATTTACACTATCACAGCTTGTATTTCTTCTCTAATATCTTCTCTAGTCATTTGGCCTCAGGCCTGACAATACACCACCATGTGAAGTCAGCTCCAGCAGGGGCGTCGAACTTTTCGATGTGGTTTTTGATGCACATCGAGCAGTATACCGGTTCTCTACGCAAACCCAGTACCACCAATCTGAGGTGTAACAACGCCTCTGTATTAAATGTCAGATAGGATCGAGATGCACAATACGAGCTACTTACCAAGGTGGTGACTATATCTCATCCATATCCAACCCAGCCAAACTCTGTTGGGGTTGGGACACTGTGTGTCCCATTCTCTGATCCTTCTCTTGAGACAATTCATCCTCCTAACCTTTATCTTCCCGTCGCTGTCAGTGTAGGTGTAAATGAAGCCGGAAGTTTTGTAGATGGAGAGGTTGGTCTGCAGCTGTCTCTGCATCTTTTTCTCCCCCCGCTCCTATTCTTTTGCCCATCCAGACATCAAGTTTGCCCATCCAGACATCGAGCGATAGTGTGTGGTGTAGGTTAGAGTTGACGATTAGTGGTAGACCATTGGCGTGGAAGGGCTCCTGCAAATGCAAGAGCAAGTGACAGGTAAACAAGTACGCACAATGTAACTTACTTTTTTGTAGTGGTGCTAAACGAGTACTTGCAAAGGGCTACATACCTCATTCTCAATCTCTCCTCGCATGTCCCGCTTTTAACCCTCAGACCATTTTCTGAATCGATTCGAATGCGACAAACTACATAGTAAAGTCGCAAAATCAGACTTCAGTTGATCTCGCATTCCTTCTTGTCAACTTGCTCCTTCTCTGTGCAACCCATATGCCTAGGCCTATGTTCGACCCGCAGTAGAAACATTACCATCCCCACCTTGTTCTCCCATATTGTTTCACGCTGAGCCCCTTTCACATTTCTTACCTGTCAAGTACTCCATCGTCGATGGCTGTTTGCCACAAGTTCTCGGCTCGGTAAGTGGTATTCTGTCAGTTATATTGCACTGAAGATGCGTAGGACCTTTTGGCTCCCTCCAGTGTGTTTCTTGATTTAGTGGAGGTACAGAAACGCCCTTTGCATGTTAGGCCATCGCCAGTTTCCCCACAGCCTCGAAAACCTCCATTAAATTCTCTCAAAATCAGATCTCCACTCCCCCACTGCCAATGTGTCATCAACATCGATATTGCGATATCAGAGCACAGTGTACAAGGGAATGCACAGGGTGAAGAATAGTCTGGCAGTCTCTAGAATGGTATACTTGTACTACATCCCTTTGTACAAACATCCTCGACTTGAACATGAATACATTGACTATTCCTCACAGAAGATTGGTGAAATATTTGTGAAAGTGTAGCCTTTCTCTCAGGGGGAAATGTTTCGAGAATGTGTAGCCTTTCTCTCATGGGGAAATGTTTCAAGAACGTGTAGCCTTTGTTCGAGGGGGAAATGATTTGGCAATGTGCAACCTTTGTCCAAGGGGGAAATGATTTGGCTGCATGCAACCTTTGTTCAAGGGGGAAATGTTTCGGGAAGGTGTAGCCTTTATTCGAGGGGGAAATGTTTTGGCAGCATGCACCCTTTGTTTGAGTGGGAAATGTTTCGGGAACGTGTAGCCTTTCTTTGAGGGGGAAATGTAGTCAGAAAATCTTATATTTTTACAAAGGTACCATATAGTATTTAGAACTTTCTAAGTGCTTGCAAAAATGTTTTATTTTGCTGTACTTTCCAAAGTTAAAAAATCCATAATTTTCAATTATATTTCTAATAGCTTAGCATAACTCGTATTATATCATCATTTTGCACTCAGGAATATAGTCCCTGTAGGGCTGTGACTGTTAGTGGGATCTTGGACTTGCGATCAACTCTACAAAAAGAATCAGTGGAGTTTGCTTCAGAACACGAACAGACGCTCATGGAATATCTGACACGTTGTGCAGCTAGCAAGGCCACTACTGTGTCCGCTCAGTTGCTTAGCATGTTGCGCCTGATGGATCTGGCTTTCAAGGTTGATATGTAGGTCTTCTACGTATGCTACTCTTCCTTAAACTAACTTGCTACTAGGCTTAGGAAACAATACCAGGGCAAAAATTTTTCCATAAGAAAGCTCTACGACACTCATGTGAGAAATCTTTCTAACAAACCCACAGTCGAATTTTGGCTATTTAAAGACTACCATCAGCAAGGATGCTCTCTAATGCATCTAGCTGCAGCAGGTGGACTCCATTTCCTTGCAGTCATTGCAGGAAATCGCAAATCTTTGGAATGCCAGAGAATACACTTGATGCTGTATCTCACACTTTGAGATACCCAAGAAAAGCACCCAAAGGGGACCAAGGTGAGCATAGAGCTGTATCTAGTACTCCTAACCCATATATTTCCAGAGTACCATATATATGCACATATACGGGGCAGACTCATTCTGCTACTTAATACACTTTGCCAACAATTGCCGCCGCATGGGAGAAAAGGTTTACAATGGAGGTGATTTACAGGCTACCAACCTTCTGTTTGAAAGCATCATTCAAAAGTACGCATCATCCTCCTTCAATGTGTATGTGTTCAAACAGAAAATAGTAATATCAAACTCCTTCCCAGGGATGAAGCGAGTTGGGCTTGTTTTCAGGAGCCTTGTTCCGAGAATTCAATGACATCAGCATCTGACCTTTGTCCCTCAATGTCGCCTTCTATTTCAAGTTCAAGAAGCCCCTCTCCTGCTGCCCCTCGCTCTCCCATCCAACCTGACACATATTTTTGATTTAGCAGCTCAAGGGAATAGGACAGTCCTGTTTCTACAGGATCAGGCTCTCTGGGAGGTATGGACTAGGGAGCAAAGGGAAAAGGCAGAAGAAGCAGTAGAACCTCTAACATTAGCTGCCTTTCACCAGCAGGCAAGTACGACATATCCTTAAGAGACACAACTGATACTCAGTTAGTTATCTTACAACTACTACAATCAAGATGTGTGCTTGGAGACACACTACATCAAGATCCATAGGAACTTGTTTGACCAGTTAGCTTTACTTGGCACATCCTCTTCCTCCTGATATCTCAATATTCAGCAAAACTTTTCAATTGGATGATGTTAACAGAGACCTGGTGGGATTCATTGCAGGAGACATGCCTGATCACCTCAAGAGAATGCTCTTCAGCAATCTCTCTTCACTTCTGGAGATTCATGGCAACATTGAATGGACAGAGGGTGGAGAGTCGTTTCAGGCCATTCACTTTTCTCACTATATGTAATGTGGGACCAAGGTAGTCTTGAGCCTGACTGACCGTATATCCTAGGGTACAAATGCTCCCACTCACATTCATCCTTACCATCTCCAGGTCAAGGATAAGGCTTGTACAAACTATTCACAGTTTGTACCCAACATCTCAAGAGATACAGAACACCAGGCACCCCTCTACGACATTCTTACGACTACTTTTAACAAAGTTTTCTGCTGGATGACCGAGAAGGTAGATGCTTCTCAGAAAAATCACTGTCCCTTATCGACTCATTCTAGCTTTATAACCATTTTCCAGATATATATGAAGAGATTGAACTGTTTGCCACCATGCTGCCTAATAACTTCCATAGTCCCACTCATCCTTTCACCGGTTTCATTCTCAACCTCAACGTCTCCACCAACGCCCTCAGAGACTACAAGGACCTCAAAGCCTGTATCGTGCTTGATATAGGTGATCACAAATCGGGTGATTTGGTTCTGTATGAACCTGGACTGGTGATTCCTCTCAGAAATGAAGACATGGCTATTTTCTTCTCCAACAAAGTAACACACTTCAATTTATGTTACTCTGGAAAGAGAGCCTCACTGGTACTAAATAGCAATGGGTCAGGCCAATATTGGGTTGATGACAAAAACAGCTGGGGCAGGAATGAATACATAATGTAATTGTGACTCAGAATCACATGATGTTTGTCTTAAAAAGGACATGGCACTGACTCCTGTTATTTTTCTTACCGTTACTTTTTGCATTCACACCTCAAGTGGTCTCTTCAGTATATCACTTTAGAATTCATATCTGACTACTTGTGAGACCCCGAAAGGTAATGTTTTCTGCCTTCCGCCTCACGATCTGGCATCCGCTATAACTCATTACAGGTAGGCAGATGTCACAGTCTTGCGCAGCGCTGGTGTCGTACCATGTTACTTCCAGGGTTAGTGCCACTCGTGTTAAATGATAGTGCCACTCACTACACCATTTTATTCACATCCAAAGAATCAGGGCACCCTGCAGCCAGAGCCTGATACCTCCACCAAGAGAGAGAGGAGAAAACCACTTCCCCAAGATGGCACTGTAGGTCCTGTAGGTCTAGCAGGTCTGAAAAGTCCCTTGACCTTGTATTATGATCATTCTGTGAAGCCATGCATTGCTTTGGGATCTGACTTAGCCATGGTCCAAAGAACTTTCAAGGTATATCATATGAATCTTATATCTCACTGATTGTTTTTTCTAGGCAACGGCCATGCGTGCAGGCTCGTACGCCTTCATATGGGAGAACCAATCTTACATCTGTGATATCCGTTCTTTGGACGATTTTTTGCAATGGTCTAGGTTCCTTACACAATTATATGAGGGCAGCATACAGAAACAACCTGCCAAGGTTGATGAGAAAGATGTGTCATCCGCCTCCCCAACTGTTGCATCCCAGACAAAGGCAAAGTCAAATTCATCTGCGCTGAGCATCTCACCTTTGGAAGTGTCAAGTTCTAAACCATCTTTGGTAGTTCCTCTGGATGAACCGGTGTCGACCCGTATGTCAGTGTCTTCTGCTGCACCTGGGGCAGAACCTTTGCAGCAGGGCGCAAACAAGGGAAAAGATCAGTGTGAGTATGTTTCAGTTGTCGGACTGGTTCTAAAAGCATATTTCAGAAATTTGGCGTCAGGGTGCTATGATCCTCAGTCAAGTAGGATGTTTTAGAGATCATTTCATCCTTCCTGATTGCTCTCAGACTGAAGCTCAGCAGATCATGGACACAAATGCAAATGCTCAACACCTCCAAAATAAGTTTGCTTTGACAGTAAAAGCAAAAGCAAAGCCAGCGCCGCCAACTACAGACTCCGATTCAGGTGAGTTTAGCCAGTAATGTGATAAATCCTGAAGTCTTTTAGAATTCATCTCACACCCTACTCGCAACAGTTCACCTAACCTGGAGCCTCAAGTCAATATTAGTTCTTTGGAGGATGATTGCCCAGTACCTGACAATTCCACCAAGCAAAAAGCTGTAAGTAGCGGCTGCTATACTGCCATCTACTAAAGATCTGGTAGCAACCTCTGGCTAATGTGGAGGAGAATATGGTAATTCTGAATTTTTCTAGGAACAGGACTCATTTGTTGCACAGATTCAGCAGTTCTCCCCAACCAAAAAAGCAACTAAGCATCGAGACCATCCATCTACTCCCACCAAAGCTTCCAACAAAAAGAAGCATACTTCTTTTCCAGAGGACAACATGCATGGACAGAAAGTTTCAGAGTCCATACTCTCAGAGGCAAACATTCCTGGCTTGGTGGAACTAGGGTGCTACAGAAAGCTGGTGATGCTTGAGTATGGAGTCCTAGAGGATGCATTCCCAGAGATGATAACACAGTGGCACTCAACTTCCTGTGTTCCAAGCTTTACGGTCTCCCTGAAACAAAGGTTAATGTTCAGCTGTGTAACGCTTACAACAAGCTAGTGGCTTCTCAATGCCTTAAACTGATTAAAATATTCGTGCAATTTGTAAGTCTTCCTCTCTGTCATTTTACTCTTGACTTGGGCATAGATACTGCATCGAGTAGGTCGTTTCAGGTCAAGGCTCAAAGAACTTTGTGAAGACACTTTGGCCACCCAATACACTTTAAGTAAGGCCCAGTTGTGGGTGACGGATTTGCTTTAAGATTTACAGGACATGGTAACTGGGAAGATATATGTCAAAAAGTGGAGATGTATTTAACCCAGAAGTCTTACTCTCAGAAGTGCGCACCAGAGGGGGTAAGAGTATTCTCAGAGGGACAAGTCTAATTATTACAGTCAGAGGACAATCTTCCATTCACCTCTGGGACAATACCTATGATTGTCGCAGTGGTCAGAAGAATGCCCTTGAAACCTGAGGTACACACAAAGCTACGAAGTCTCAGCAGCTGCCCTCTCTCTTTGGTTTGTCTGGCCCAAGCTCTAGTAGGTAATTCTTCTTTGCAGGACAAGCTAATGTCTTCTTAGAGCAAGCATGTCATAGATTTGTATGCTGGTGGCTGTTATGAAGTGAAGACATTCAGCATAGAGGGTTATGGCACGGTGCCTTGGCTAGGATCCAAAGCATGCAGAGAGATCCTAACATCATAGCACAGGAGTACATTGAAGTCCTCCTCAAGTTAATTTGGGAGCAGTCAAGGTAAGTACTACTTCCTGTTAACACATGCTAACTTCTCTGCAAAGTGAAAATATGCCTCAGGAGGATGAATATTTTCCCAATCTTGATTATAGTGACTTGGCAAAGGCTACTGCAGAATTCAGAAACGAGTTGAAAGATTATGCTGATGATGAGGAGGATCAGGTCGATGATTGATGAAAGTGTCGGGGTGACACCTAGCAGGCATTCCCGTGATGCACACTGGTAGCGCTGGTTAGTAACTGGGTAAACGGATACTTACATCCTGTTAGGACGGCGCGGTTTAGACTTGCGTGTAGTTGCGAGGCTAAGAGCAAAGTAACTAAGTACTTGAATTATCCCTAGTACTACTACACAGCTTATATACCTACTTACATGGTCCGTGCACATTTAACTCAGCCCACAGGGCTAGCTTCTATTACTGTGGACAGTAAGCAATGACTGCGGAGAGTCAGCACATTCCCAGAGGGAGTAATGCTATTGGACAGAATAACTTAGGAGTATATGTAATAACTCCGTATTCTTCCTATTGGCTTAAGGCGTGTAATCCGGTATAATGTCGGGGTTCTCGTCAGGCACGTGAGTGACACGGTGTCGTGACTCAAACACTCTCAACACTCCCCCTCACTAAGTGTCTGGCAGTGAACTTTCTGTCCAACCTATCTTCAGGTGGCGAACCTCACCGGTGTCCTAGTGGAAGATAATACCTATTTTCCTTTTGAGATAATCGAATTGTACTCGACCAAGATTCTTCGTTAGTATGTCTGCAATCTGATCTTTGGTGGGTACATGCAACACTTCAACACGTTTCAGTTCAACTTGCTCACGTATGAAGTGAAATCTGATGTCTATGTGTTTGGTTCGTTTGTCGGCAACTGGGTTTGAGGCTATAAACAACGAGCCTTGGTTGTCGCCAACTATGGGTGTTGTATGGTTAACAAACTTAACTCCAAGTTCGTTTAACAGGCTTTGAACCCAAATGACCTGTCTACAACAGTCACTTAAAGCCATATACTCGGCTTCAGTGGATGAGAGAGCGATGGTTGTCTGTTTATGGGAATTCCAGATTACAACTGCATCGGCTATCTTTATGAAGTAACCAGTCTGTGATCTTCTATTGTCTTCATCTGATGCCCAGTCAGAATCCGTAAAGGCTACTGGAGCTATTTCATCGGATCGTCCTTTGAACACCATTTTACAGTTGGTGGTACCAGCTAAGTACTTCATCACATGTTTAGCGGCATTGAGGTGCAGCTTGGATGGATTGACTGAGTATTGTGACAGTTTTATTACTGCATACGCGATATCTGGCCTAGTACCAAGTGTGAGGTATAGAAGAGAACCAATAATCGACTGATATTGCTTCTTGAGTACTTCGTCAACAGGTTCAGTGTTAACTGTTGGTTTGTACCCGGCGGGTAATGGAGTTTGCACTATATTGGCATTTTCCATGTTGAAACGTTTCAGAATCTTCTTCTGGTATTCTTTTTGATCGAGAGTGAGGATTCTTCTTGACCTATCTCTCATAATGACCATACCCAGGAATTCTTTACATTCCCCGAGATCGCGGCATTCCCATTTTGCCATGAACTCTTGCTTTTTTTCCAAGAGAAGCTTCTTGTTTGGTCCCATAAAGATCGCATCATCTACGTATATGATTACGATCACATATCCTCGCTTATTTCTGAAGATAAAAACTCCTGCGTCCGACAAGCAATTGACAAAGCCCAATTCAATCATTGAGGCTCGGCACTCTTTCCACTATTCCAGGCTTGCTTGCTTGAGACCATATAAGGCGCGGAGTAATCGCCAAACTTTTCCAACTTCTTTAACGAATCCTTCAGGTTGTTCCATATAAATCTCCTTATCAAGTTTGCCATATAAGAAAGCAGTCTTGACGTCCAGCGATTCGAGTTCCCAATCCTCGATTGCTGCTAAGGCTAACAAGATACGAACCGTATCGTATCTTACGACTGGAGAGAACAATTCGCTATAATCTATTCCTTCTATTTCCGAAAATCCTTTAACGACCAATCTAGCATGTTTGCGTAGATCTGTTTTGGTGTTAAAAACCCAACGGTTTCGGATTGCTTTTCTTCCAGGTGGTAACGTGACTAATTCATAAACTTTCCTTTTCTTCAACGCGTCTAGTTCCTCATTGCATGCCTTTAACCATTGTTCCTTTTCTAGCTTTGGAAGTTTCAGTATATCTTTGAAATTCCAGCTTTTTTCGTCATCAGAAACAGGCAATGCAATGTTTAGTAGTGACAAAAGTGTTTCTTCTCCCCCTTGTTGTGTTAACGGTCTTGCCTCCGCATTGTAGCGGGTATAAGTCCAGTTATTAGGGTTGCGACCATCGTACCAATAACGACGGTTACCCTGATCTGTAGCTTCAATCCAGCCAGGCCGTAAAGCCCGTTGCAGTGGTGCAGCTGCAGGTTGAGGAGGTGGCACAACAATGTTATCACGTCCAGGAACAGGAATACCATGAGCGGGAGCTCTAATCTCCCTGCGCTCGCGTCGCTCCGCCAGTGATGGATCAGGCGGCGCAGCCGCAGCAGGAGCCGCTGGCTGTCTTGGAGGGTTAGGTGGATCAGGTTGAGCCTGACCAGGCGCATTCACACCGTCGTGCAGTTGCCTAGCTTGAGAACCTCGGGATGGAAGGTCCTCCTGATCTGGTTTATCAGGATGATGAGAGGGTGGTGTTCCGTCATCAGAATCATCATTAAATTCGTCACCAGAGGAGTCATCACTATGATCCCTCGGAATTGATGAAGTTTTCTGTGGTTTGTCTGGTTCTAAACGCACAAAAGGTTGACTGTCTTTACACTTTGGGAACCATTGTTCATCAAAGGTAGCATCCAGGCTACTCTGTATCCTATTGTTTTTATCCATAAAGAGATAAGACTTTGATCCAACATCATAACCGATGAAGATCATAGCTTCTCGCTTCGGAGAAAGCTTATTTAGTCTCTTCGCTTTAGGTATGAATACATATGCACCAGAACCAAATACTCTAAAATATGAGATATTAGGTTTGTCCTTGCTAAAGACTTCAACTGGAGCATGCCAGTCGAGCCTCTGAATGGGTGTGCGGTTATATATGAAGATGGCTGTATTGTAAGCAAATTCCCACCATAAGGGTGGAATGCAGGCCGCATGTCGTAATGCTTCTTCTTTATCTGTTAAGGTTCTATTTAACCTTTCCGCTCTACCATTCTGCTGGTGTATATGGGGTGCTGATTTCTGCACCGCTATTCCTTCAACATTCAGAAAGTGTTTGAATTCGCCAGATAAGAACTCTCCCCCTCGATCAAAACGTAAGACTTTGATCTTCTTGCCTGTTTTCTTCTCCGTTTTAGCTTTAAACTTCTTGAACGAAACAAAGGCATCGCCCTTGTGCTTAAGAAGTTCATGATAGGCATATGAAGAATGATCATCGAGGAAATTGATTACATATCTAAATCCATGATATGATCGGACAGGAAATTCGAGTAAGTCCGAATGAATGAGTTCTAGGAGTTCTTTGGTGCGACTTTCTGAAGGTTGGTATGACTTGGATACATGTTTGCCCATTTCACATCCTTTGCAGGTAGTGATTTTGGAAGTTCCTTTTATTTGAACGCCGTTCACATGTGTTTGTAAATGACGCATAACTTCTTTGCCGGCATGTGCCATGCGGTTATGCCATGTGTCATAATCGACCGTTTTGACTAAGAAGACATTCTCCCATTCCTTCGTGGAATTCCATATTATGGTGGGGAGCCAATGTAATGCAGGATTTGATATCTCCAAGGGTTTACCTTGGAAGATTATTCGTCCATTCTTCTTATTAATGATCTGTGTACAGGTTTTATCACCTTGTAACACAGAGCCATTATCTAAAAATTTGCCAATTGACAAAAGTCGATTTGTAGCACCCAGATAATACACCACTGGATATAATTTTGTAACGTGTGATTCATCATTCACAGATGTCTTGATTAAGACAGATCCTTCACCAGGAACTAGTATTTTCTTATCTTTATCAACACCTCTCATGACATGTGGCGTTTTGTAGTCTTGGTATGCAATGAAATCATCAAAACATGGTGTAATGTGAATAGTGCATCCACTATCCAACAGCCAATAACTTATGAACTTATTGTCTTTATGCGCAGCGTTTACAACATCAATGTTATTACAAGTTAATACATTGGAGTATTCTACAGATTTAAGAGAATCTGTAGACGCATTAGACAGTTCAAGAGGGATGAAATCATACCAAGCGCCAGCATAGCCATCGTGCGGTAGATCACCGTTTCCTTGGTCTACCAAGTCGTAAATGTCATCGTCCCAACCCCATGGGGTGTCTTCAGGAAAGACATCCTCCAGCTTATAGTTCTGTGGACTTTTCTCAGGAGGTCTCACAGAATCTGTACTATCAGTCCTGTTGACAAAAGCTTGAGAGTGCCACGCTTTTGGGTGGCGTCTGCGATCGAGGTTTCTTCTGTCAATGTTGACTTCTCTAGCGGCTTCAAGCTGTGGTCGAGTTTTAGCTCTGTCCGCAGCGAGTACCTCTTGGAGATAAGTACGTCTTCCTTTGTTTCCACCGGAAGCAGGGTTCGGTCTCCACAAGTCCTTCTTCGGAAGAGGAAGGAGTTGTACTGGATTCCGCTCTATTTGGCGTTGGAGACGATTTTCTCTTATGACTTTGTCGTCCTCCTTTGTCATGACATTCTTCCAGGCGTCCATTACTTCGTCGTGTGGTGCCATTGATGGATCTCCTGTGAACCAAGTGACCCTCGTGGTATCTTGTGGAGCTTCCGCATTAGAGATATACTCCTCCCTAAGTCGTGCGGCTTCTTTGTCTCGATAAACTGAGTTGTATCGGAAAAGTATTTGCATCCGAGACAACATTGTTCTGTCGTTCTTTTTAGAACAGCTGAGGCAGTAGCCGTTGATTTTGTGGAACCACAGGATGTGGGCTACCCAATTATTGATGCATGTGAGAGCATTGAAGTTTAATACTTCTTCAACTGGAATGATATGGGGATCTTTGTGTTGCTCATGATTCCATGGAAGGTTCTTCCAATCTAGTTTCATGGAATTCATCCATCCTACTAGGTTGTTGTTGAACTCATTATGAGGGACGAGTTTATCAAACGAGTAATGAGGATACCCATTTCTGTATATGACCTTATGAGGGCTCATATTTGTCATCTTGATCTCTCTATGCTTCTCTAAATGGTAGTGGATCATTTGGAAGCCGAGATGCATAAGTTTAGGAGAACATCCCACGCAGTAGGATTTGTCCTTTTCTCCATGCATTCGGTTGATGACTAAAAGCTCTTGCCACTTGGCTTTAAGCTCAGTCAGCTTGTAGTTCCCCCACTTGGTCATTGCCCAAGTGTGGGCTACCATGTTGACCATCGGATGATCTTTGATCTGATCCGTGCAAGTGTGACTGTATCCCCAGTCATTTTTAATACAAATGAACCCTTGGCGTAGGCAATCATTATTTGCCTTCGTGTGTTCATGTAGATTTAACTTCTTTCGAAGTGTTCTAATAGCAGGCGTATTGAGAAGATCCTGTTGAAATTGGTCTTCGATATTATTGAAGACATTCTGGATATGTTTATCCAAGAAGTCTGATACTCGGACAACAAGATCTGGATCTTGGATGTCAGGTATCAATTGACCGATCAATTTTATGTCAGGTTCTTTGGCATCCATCAAATCTTTGACAATCTGGTCATTGTATCGTGTATAATAGTCATGAATGACTTTATTATTTTTGATGACCTTTGCACTGATATTGAAGGATTCTCTAAAGTTGGTCCTTCGATTTTTCCTCTCTTCGTATTTTGAAATACCCATAGTTAGAGGATGTTCGAGAGATTGCATATGGTGCCTTGCTCTGGAACCTGGAGGACTAATTTCTCCAGTTCTTCAAAACATTTCTTCAGGAGAAGATGACATCGGTACAGGACGGGGAATAGGAGATATCTCGTTGGTACTGTGTATGCGATGAGCAGGAGGAAAAATTGGAAGGGTAAAATCCTCAGGCTTAGCCAATACAGTATCTGGAGAAAATCTCTCAGCATTCGCTTTAGAATGAGCTTCACGTGCTTTCTTCTTTCTTGCGCTCTTGTTAAGGGGGCGCGGTCCTGATACGGGGGATACGTATGGTTCATATGTTGCGACAATGGGTCGTCGGCTAGGTCCGGCAATTGGTTCCATTGGCAGAGTGGGTGGACGATTCGCAAGAAGCCCTGGCAGATCTTCAAGACGACCTCGGTAAGTTTCAATAGTAAATATGCCATCCACATGCTCAGACGCGACACATTCGAAATTTCGAAATGGGTTGGCTCTATTTGGATTGATTGGAGTGACTGGTCGGGTCGGAGTCTCCCGAAAGGGCTGCTCATCAGCAGATAATAGTCTGCTGGCACGCTCTATTGCTTCTTCAGTAGAGATTGGTGAAAAAGCGATAGTGGTTCTGCGACATGGTCTGACAGGAACAGTTGTTGCTGGTCGGACCAAAGATGGTGCTGGAGAAGGGGTTTCATCTTCTAATTTGAAAGGTTGTTTAAATCTTAATGGTATAGGAGATGATATTTCTTCCGTTTTAGGAGAGAAAGAAACAGAAGGTCTGAATGGCGACATTAGGGGTTTAACATCCTCTTCAGTCTTCGGGGGTGGGACCGGTAAAGGTCTAGCCTCGTGCACTGGATCAGGATTCATAACTCTAAGTACCTCTGCTTCTTCAGCAGAACCATCTTCAGAGTTATTTGTATAACCCATACTAGATGTACTAGATGGAGATTGCACGAATCGATCTGGAGAATCATTTAAGATTTGAGAAGGATTTCCTTCTGTTTCGATCAAATGATCTATAATGTTCCTTATAGAAAGGACATTTTCTCTCAGTTCGGAGGGTACATTTGTTATAGGTGGTCCTCTTTCTTCAAAAGGATACCTCTGGGTATTTCCAGATAACAATGCATGTAGTGCATCTCCTTCTAATGTTACTACAACTGGCTGTGAAGTTGTTGGTGGAGTGATATTACCACCAGCCATTTGTATCAACTCCGCAGTAGACGGTCTTTCGACGTCGTCTGGAGTTGGTGCTGGCGTAACAGGTCTGGATGAAGATGCAGAATCAGAAGTAGATGGCATCGAAAAATCCCGAATTTTGTCAAAAGCTCGGGTTACACTTTCTAAGATGCCAGTTTTTCTTTCTTCTATTTCTGGAGGGTTGTCCACAAGTTCTCGTTCTTCTAATCTTCGAACGACATCTTTGATGAACTGAGTACTATTTCTGTCTTGTAACACATCTCTCATGAGATCTTTACGAACAGTTGGGTCTGCATCAATGATGCAGTCAGCTTCTTCGTCTGTCAGAGGTCTGTTGTCCTGTGCCTTGGGATTTTTAAATCCTTGATAATCAATCAATGCTTTGCACAAGGCTTGGGACACCTCTATTTGTGTTATAGTGTCTACCTTCTTTTTGGTGGAAGAAGAACTTGCTACAGGAGTATCTTGTTCTTCCAGAAGCTGGATAAGTAAATCTTCTCTGACCATTGGATCAGATCCAATGATTTGGTCAATGGCTTCTTCTGAAAGCTTAGAAACATCTATACCAGTTTGATCAAGGATCAACCGATGTAGTTGTTCTTTAATGTTTTCAGTTAAAGCGACGGCTTCGTCTGTTGATGCAAGTCCATCTAGATTTCTTTCATCGGCTTCTGTTCTATTAGAAGGTATTCCAGAAAGTACCATGGAGAAGTCGTCTATCTCAGAGATATGACCGACTAACTCCCCATCTTCATCTGAAGTCTGTACTTCAACTTCAGCTAGTTGAGCCATTGCAGCTCGTTTAGCTTGTTTATGAGCTTTTCTCTTCTTGGCTGCCAACTTCTTCTTTTCTGCTTTTGGATCCTTCGCCCCCACAGGAGCAGTTGGTTGCTGCTGCGTATTGGTCGTAGTACGCCCCTTTCCTTTATTGGAAGAGGCGGGTCGAGTTGGAGTAGGTTGCTGCTGCGGTGAGGACTGGGAACGCGTGTTATAATGTTGCAGTCCTGTTATCCTTGCAGGCATGGCAGAATGAAGTTTCTTTTGGGATTTATCACTAACCCATTGATCTTCAAGAAGTTGTATAGTGGTATCCACATCAGTAAACGCGCCAGATAATCTAGCGGCATTAACCATGGGTTTCCACTTAGGGGATAATGCATTACAAATGATGTGAATGCGTTGAATTGCAGTCAAAGTATGACCAGCTTTATCGACTGCGACCATCTTCCCAGCAAGTGTCCTAAGGCTTTCTGGAAAGTTGTTGTTGTCATATACTTTATAAGTGTACATGTCATTGAATAATGTATTAGCCGCTATGTCGCTAGGAGTGCCATAAACTTTGAGAAGTTCATCCCAAGTTTCTTTGGCAGTATCTTTCATGTGTTTATCTCGGATTTCCAGATCCAAGTATAACGCCATGATGCCATTGGCGGACATATCGTCTTTGATCCAATCATCAATTTCTTGCTGATTGTTGGTTTCTGGTTTATACATCATAGTACAGAACGTGACCGAATTTTTGTCTTCAAATTTGGCGGCGACTTCCGGCGTAACAGTCAAGGTAGGCAACTTAGAGTCGCCTTTGACGATAGGCCAGGTGCCTTGATACATGAAGTAAGCCTTGAAGGCGGAAGCCCATTTGGTGTAATTCTCGGAACCTTTGAGAACCGGGAGGTTGGAAGTGATAGCTTTGGTAGACATTTGAATTTGTTGATAGAAAATTTAAAGTTTCTGTTGGTGAGGTAAGAATCGTAGTGAAGTAGGTGGTTAATCCAGACGCTAAGATCTGTGGGTAAGATCTTGCACATCACGGATTCATAGGCAATGAGTTACGAATTGCCTGAATGGTGAATCAAGTGGTGATTATCGGATCCTTCATACATTCGGTCCATCAGGGTCTGCTACGACACCCTGTCTGGAACGTACTATAAGTCTTAGTGGTCAAGGAATTCGTCTTTCCTTATCGCATGGGAGGTCTAATTCCTTATTTTTAGAACATTTCATCTAAGGAAGACATGCTTTTTTAATTCTTCACTAGACGTTGGGCACGAAGTGCTTATCCACAACTATATCCGAAGTCCTAACTATGGTCATCCTGTAGGGTTTTATCCCGGGCAGACTTTTCCATAGGTTTGACTAAGGCAGAAGTTCCTGATGGTGGACGTCTAGGACAGATGCATATATTGTTCCTTTGAGCAGATGATTCCCAACCATATGGTCACACTCAATCAAACTCCTTCAGCACCAACGTGCCTTTCCTGATGGAGTTTAATTTCCAGTATATGCCCCGGAACCCGGCACAAGTGTGGACCAAAATAGTCTGGAACAAGATCCAAAGATCAATGTTCAGGTATTAAGGTTTCAACGGCATGTCGACAGTAATCGACTTTGAAAAGGACTTAGGACCACTAAGTGGAATGTTCCTACTGGCTACCTATTTATAAAAATGTCCATGTTAT
>QLOY01002686.1:0-27239 GCA_003313965.1 Megacollybia marginata
CCACCATTGTCGTCGATCCGCAAACCGTCATTCCTGTCCCACATCAGAATCAAGTTGTTCAAGTGTCTTTAGCTGATATGACTCGCACGATACCCATCATTCCCTGCCCCGTACACGCAGGGCACGAGAAGCAAGCTGTCATGTTACAAGCCCTCCAATGGGATACAATGCTCCATGATGCTGTCAAGGTAAACACAATGCGATCTGCCGTCCGTCTAAAATCAAAGATGTACAGAGTAACATCCGAACAGCGATGCGGGCCAGTTTGGATCCTATGGTCTCATTCAATAATCAAGAAGAGGGAGTGAAACATGCAGTGAAAGCACAGGTACGTCTTCCAGCTAGATCGACCATCTTGCTAAGTACGAGCCAGGTTATTCGCGATATACCGTTCTTAGGTCAATATCCTGATGCATGGCCCATTGACTGGATCCTTATCCCCCTCCTTGCATATCAGAGTCGTCATTTTAAAACTGTGGTACAAACTGTTGCAGCTAATCGTCATATAAGATGACGGCTGTGCCGCCCTATGTCCAAAGAATAAGCCTTTTGTACTTTTCAATCACTTGCGGTTTGTCTCATAAATGCATTTGTTTGAACTGCGTCAGGTCTTCATGAGGCGGAGCACGCCCTGACGCTCGTCAGCATTGGGAGTTCTAAATGGCAGAATGGCTCTTTTTGTAATCGAAAATTCTTCTTGTCGAACGCTAAGGCCTAAGCAATTTGTATTGGTTGATACATTCGGTCAATATGTCGAAATACATGTACCATCATTACTCTGATGCATGTGAGTTTATCAAGATCGTTGCATTATTTTCTACATGAGGTGCAAGAAGAGGTCGATGTGTTCGACCTGCAAGAGGGTTTCTAGAGACTGCCTGGTCTGAAAGACGGTGGGGGACCACAGCAGCACGACGAAAGCAGTTATAGAACATCTGAGTGTATGTTTCAGCAACATTTTTTTCCAGTGAATCCAGCTCTTCTAAGGACCATCGTAGCTTCATCGTTTGAGCAATCGGGCCCTTGCTCTCTACCCCTCTCCACTGACTCATGACCCTGGCCATGGCAAATAAATAGTGAGCTCGTTCTTGGGTGGAAAAACTCACGATTCCATGATTTGCAGTGTCCAGAGTGGGATTTCTGAGCGAATTGTCAGGGAAGCATCGCAGCAGCAGATGTTCTGCATTTGGATCAGTTTCAAAGATTGTACAGAGACAAGCACGCTGATCTAAAGCATGGAATTCATAACGAAAGCACAACTCATGGAGCTCCCAGAGTATCTGTTCAAAATGCTCCCGTTCCAATTGGTCAAAGGGAGTTCCCATCCAAGAAGCATTCACATGTACCAGGTCAATGGAGGACGTAACTTCAATACCACTGTCACCACCGATGCAGTTCCCCATCAACGAAATCAGTTCTGCTCGTAATGTGTCCCTATCTTGAGCTCGTTTCCCTGGTTCATGGTCTCGAGCTTTTTGAGCTGCATATTCCGCAGTAAGGATGGTGTTCCATGACAGATTTGGGAGAGGTTGCACCAGGGAAGATTTCATTGAGATATGCAGGAGACACAGACCACGCATCTTCACCCAGACACGAAACATTGAGAGTGACTTCGCCTCGGTTTGTGTTGAAACGAGCGATGCCAGCTCAGGGACAATGTACCCGAAGTCAGATGCACGCAGCTCAAAAACATGAATATTTGGAGATCGGTCAACATTGACGAGGGCATCTCTCCAAGCTGGTATGGCAGGCGGAAAGAACCTACAGTGTGCTGGATCTTCGAATTTGCTGCGCTGCCCATTATTTATCGCTTTCGCTTTCGCATCTACTCGATGGTAAGAACAAACAATCCAAGAAAATTGAACAAGGTCCTTACATGGAGAACGCGTCTTCGCAAATTGTTCCTTTGCACTCAACGCACGCTGGCGCTGAGGGCCCGTGTACAAGGGAGTAAAAGTAGATGGAGGAATGAATTCGGGAAGGCTGATAGCGTTGAACGGGTCAGGATATCCCAGCAAGTTTTCAGTGAAGTTGGTGATCGCTGCATACAGCCAAGGGTCTGACACCGACCCTACAAAAATACATGGGGAGTTGTGAGATTCATGCAGGGACAATCCGATGTGATCAGGCTGCACAAGGTAAGTGATATCCCGAATTGTGGTCTGGAGTGCTATCTGATATGGTTGAATCAGCCAGTGCGTAATGCCTATAGCTCTGTATTGTGCCGCATCGGTCAGGTCATAAACAAACACCCCCACTGTGTTCAAAATGCTGGACGCTGCTTCTGGAATAAGCGTTGGTTCTGCTGGCGCTGGGTTCAGGTGAGTCTCAATTTTTAGTGTTTGTTGCTCAAGCACAAGCAAGTAGTCTGCAAGTGCTTCCAGTTCCAATAGGTTACGTTGCAACGCACGCAACATCCGGCACATGGTTCGAAACCCCATGGATACAAACTCGAGGCGGTTCAGCAGAGGAGAAGTCTTGAATTGCAGGGAGTTCAGTATGTGAGTTTCGAGAGCTGCCGATCCGTACTTGGAGGTAAAAGTTTTGTATGGGCCGAATCGAAGTGCTAGAGATTCGTGAAACTTGCGAAAGGGGATAAGCATGTGTGCGTAAAGCTTGCCCATCCCTGTACAAAATTGGATGTCGGTGAGCTCGAAGTCATGGCGCTGAGGAAGCGACCACAAGAAATCTCGGTCCTTCTGCTCAATTTCATCCTGGCGACGATGTATGAATGGGAGATGGGGTAGAAGCCGATTGTGAGGCTGTGGCCATACAAGGAAGTCATCTTGACCGAAGTAAAAGTCTTCGTGCTCGCGAACCGCGCGATTACCGCCAATTGGTGGGGATGGAATGAAATCGCTGGACGACGTGATGCAACTGTGACCATTGTTGACAACGGCAGCAAAAATGGATTCAGCTGACTTATTTGTGAATTCAAAATGTAAATACATAAATGCGAATATACCTGGCATATCTGAGTTCACATTGGCGTTCCGCAGAGTTTTGTTCTGGAGCAGTAAGCTGGGAGTGCGATACAAGTCTGCATGTGTTGGCGCCATGGGGCTGGATTTTCGAGTGCAATGAAGTGTGTTCGTTTTGTTTTGTTTTGTTTGGATAGGCAGTACTGGGAGTGGGGTACTGCTGCGACTGTCACCACAGTGAGTCGTCACATTAAATATCGAGGAGAAATATCTTTTATGATCAACGTTGTTAGAAGTATGCTGGCACGTGCACATGACTATCATGAGAAGACTGTCGCAACGACCATGAACATTTTCGTCTCCAGAGAAACAGGATGCAACTTCCTTCCGTATGGTGTTCAGAACAACAAAACCCCACCCAACACCAGAACCCTTAAAAAAGCCACAACCAACGAGTGTATTGAAGACGTACATATTTGTACAATTCTACTAATCCTACAGAGAGTAAGGTGTCGTTGTTTCATGAGATGACAGGTCGTTAACAAGGTACATAACGCCCATTGCGAAGCGACTTGATGGGGTCAGAGAGAACGAGCCTTGGATTGGTGGATGTTCTTAACCTTCGTGGCAGTGTAGTGTGCGCCTCGTCTTGCAGGTAGATGGCCCCTGCCTTGGCTGCTCTGGTCCCTGCCTCGTAGACACCCAGCCCACAAGGATACACCATCATCGCGTGATCGCTTGACATCATGTGGTCGTTCTGATTCTGGAGAGTCGGTGGCAACATAGCTACTGGCAAGTGGTTGATCTGCTGAGGATGCTTCAACATAGCGCCAAGTTGTATCCCACTTCTGCATGTTGTGTACCATATCATCAAGAGTCATCTTGCCGAACTTGCGAATGATGGGATCCAGCAGTATTGTGCGGCAAACAGCAAGGTATTGATAGAAGACGAGTAGACCCAGGGCATTGTCAACCCTCACTGTGGCAAATTCCACCAAGGTAATCGTGTGTTCCACGCCCTGTAAGAGATGTCAAAGAAGGATTCAACAAAGAATGCACTGCATCACCTGTTCCCACTGAGCCGTAAATAGGTACATGGTTCCATCTGTATAACCAAAACAAGGTAGCACTGCATGATGGTTCATGATATAGAGCAAATAAACTAGGCACGTCCTGGCATTATGGACGATCTGGCGCTGCATTGGATCGAGGTCTGGGTTCTGATGCTCGTACTTGAGACCAACAAGGATGATGGACAGAGGGGTTCTTTCCGCAGGGCATTGCTGACAGAATGCATCTTCAGGACTCACTCGTAATAACTTCCTTGCGGCATCTGAAAATTGCTGTTGGGATGGCAGGCCATTTGCCTCTGCCTTGCCTTCGCTTGCTATCGCTATCCTTTCGAACGCACCTTGGACTGACTCGAGACTAAATCTGGCGGGGTGCCGGAAGGTGAAGATTGTATCGGGTCTGTAGCAAGGATAATTAACAAGGTTATCGTTGGTTTCAGCTCGGGGATTGACAAGACGATCTTCTTCACTATTCACCGGATTGAGGGACAGGCCAAGAAGGGGATAGAAACGTACCTGTAAAACAGCTGCAGACTAAACAGAGTCTGGAAGCTTAAAACCGTTTCGAATAACGTATCAATAGGCCTTCTCATAGTACAGATGCTTTCGTCAATGCCATCAACTGTTTGGAGAATGTGTTGATACACCTTGCTCAGCACATCCAGAGGAACATGTTGCGGTTCATTGATGAGAGGTAGCTGAGGTGTCGACTCGCCCAGTGTGACAATATCTGTAAGATCCAACGAGACGGCGTTCCGCCGTTGAACACGATTGAGCTGTCAAAGAATGTCTTGAAGGAAGAAAATCTCCACCTCCATCTTGCTAGATCTGTTTCGCTCTTTGGGGAGGTTCGCCTGTAGCTTTGCCAACTCGTCCTGACGGCAAACCAATTCGTCCTAGAGGCAAATCAATATTTTATAATCTCCTAGCAGAAGGCTTACTGAAAAGCTTTTTGCATGTATTCCTTTGCCCAGTACTTCGGCAAACAGGTCCTCGCATTGGGTGTTTGGAGCAGCTGTCAAGCTATCTTGTTGACTGCGAGATCTGATCCTCGTCTTGAATTTGCAGCCTTCATTGTATCTTTTCCATAGTTGGGTGTCAGTCGCAACTACTGACAAAAACTGCTTTCCCAACTTGTCTGATGAGGTGCTGCTAGCTATAGACGCCAACCCTCTCGTTATGGGGGTCTGCGAGAGTGTACTGGAGTCACTAGATATATATGACAGACTATGCCCCGCGCTGATCTCGAAGGGTGGGCGAATGAGCTGCATGTTGGCAGTTGTTGAGTGGGACCTAGGGTTACAAAGGGTTATATGAAGGATGTCGCCAGCTTAGTAAGCTTTTTTAAATCCTATTGTCACAAGTAATTAGGTTATTCAAATGTCTTTACTGAATGGGTCAACGTTGACATGAGATATATTTCAATGTAGGTTTTTATTCGAACACGCGACTTTGAGGTGCATAACTAGATATAATCTATATTTCGGATTTTAATCTCAAGATTGGCTCTCTGAATGCTCGCCCATTTCTGCAAATATGAGTAAAGGCGTTGCATATCCTCGGTGTTATCTTGACAGAGAACTTGGAGACAACGGAGATTGGGGCATTGCCGGATGCACTCCACAAGCCAAACCTGAATCATATGGGCTAGAACATCTGACTAATACTGAACACTTACATGTGAGATGTGATAGGGATAATGATGTAGTCCTCCAATAGACTTGGTCAACACTGCTTGCATTGAGATTAGTAAGTTTGAGATTCCTTGTGGAAGGTTTTGGAAGAATAAGAGACAATGTCGTCAGTTGGGCATGCATAAGACACATGTTGACCCTCTTGCAATAGGTTCCAATCATATGATTCGTCGGTGAACAGTTGTCAGGCAGAATTTGCATCTGCCTTAGAAGTGGCACACGCAGTCGACAAACAATGTGAAGAACGTGGGTGGCTGTTCCAGACAGGCAGCGTAAGTTGCTGAGGGTGTTTGGACCCCAAGGCTGGGCAACAAGGTGAGCTGTGGCTTCTTTTCGTTGAAATAACTCGACTTGGTAAATCAATGGAGAAGCTTGGAGAAGTTTGACAGCAGATGAGGGTGAAAACTGTCCCTTAATTTGGACTGTTTCAAGATGGGGGAAATTGAACCTGCTGATAACAGAGGAACAGTCTATGTATGACTCTGGAGGCGGTAAGAGGGAAGGGAACGAGATTGATTCAAGTTTGCCTGTTTGAAGAAAGGCAAAAAACTGTGTGAATGGTGTCGATCGGATGGAGCTGCTATCGATGCTCACGACCGTAAAGGGAGAAGGGTGAGCACCAAAGTTGCATGGCAAAATTGGTGCATCATCAACCTCCAGACCGGAAATGAGCAGCACTCCAGAAGATATGTGAGGGAGAATCATGAAGAGAGACTGGACATCACCTGCACGAAAGCGACTGCGACTTTGGCAGAAGTCGATGTTGACGTGACGAAAGACAGGTGTCGATTTCGCTGCCAGAACCTTAAGGATGAGGACGAGGAAATAGAGGTCGTGGTCGGTGCGCACAGTGACAAGCAATTTCTGGGTATCAAGGAAGCACTTGCCAAAAGCTTTGGCGTGTATAAGGGCAGTTCAATACTCGGAAACCTGGGTTAACCACAATTGATGATTCGTAACAGGCGGTGGGACCTGTCGACAGTAGGCATCTGTAAAGACTCTGCGCATTCGGCAGGAAGTCTGGGTAAGCGAATAGAGGTCGGGAGCATCAAGATGGGATGCAAGGTGGTACAAAAGAGTTTCGTCGGCAAGATGGTTAAGACTTGCAGATGGAAAGACGCGCTGAAAGATGTTGCAAGTTGCTCCTAGTATGCCTTAATAAATTACTTACTGTAGCTTCCGTACGCGCAATGACCAGTCGAGCTCTACTAGCAAGGAGAGGATACATGATTGATTGGGGTGTTTTCTGTCCCTACTTTGCAGCACGTCCAAAGATTTAACAGTATCTGCCAATTGTCAAAGATAGACAATAAGGTGGGTAGCTGGTATCAAGGCACCATCAGCTGATCGATACTGAAGACAATTGGATAATAGCAAAGGTGGACCACAATTAGACAATGAAGGGAAGAACTCATTCATCGCTCAAATTGGCATGAACAAGTCTGCTTAAGGGTCAAGGCTAAATCCCCCTACAAGGTAGCATGACCACTCCCCCGAACGACGACAAGCGCAGCCCACAACAACCTGACTTCGTCATCTCCAAACGCAAGAAAACCGAAGAGGAAGACAGCCGTACGAGGTATTTTCTCGAGGATGCAAAGAAACACCGCTGCAAAACTAGGGAGATTGCAGCACAGTTCAACCAGCTCCAGACACAGAACCAGGAACTGTTGAACATGGTCAAGCAGATGGCAGCAAATTCGTCTGACTCCGAAGAGCGTGCCAATCTTTGGATGGAGCAGATTGCTCAGCTGGTGCGATCAAGCAAAGCTACAGGGGACCAAATTGGCTAAAACCAGATCTAGCAAAACTCCGCAAACGAAAAGGAGACACTGATCGCTAAGCTGGTAAACGCAAAGCGTTGTCCAGACCACATTAACCGAAGTCGCATCTAGCAAATCTCTGTGCAAGAGAAGGAAAAACAGATCAGTGAGATGGAGGAGGCTGGCGCAGCTCTAGTAATTGATTATTTCTATTGGCATGGCTGACATTTGTACAGGAGCTGAAGGTAGCAGATATGGGAAAGAGGAGTGACCAATCAGAGGCCAGTATGGTCAGTAGATGCTGGAGAATGCTAAGTTGACTAGATGCTGATATTGGTACAGAATGCAAAGCTGGGTGAGCGCGAAAAGCAAGTTGTGCATGTGGTTGCAAAACGAGTTTGAGCAGCTGAGACATTCCTTAGACCGCCTTTTTTGAGGGGAAGCTAAACGAGATGGTATGACTTCATCCTCACTGATGCTCTGCGACTGAGAAACATAGCACCAACAACACTCTCAGGGCCAGAAAGAGATAGTAAGTATCACAAAACTGGGCTTCGGTTGCTAACTGTAGCAGTTTGACAAAATGAGTGCTCTTGTGTGTCTCTGTATTCTCTATGATCGAACATCCTGCTGATTCTCCGTAGCTGGGAGAGAAGGACAAAGCTTTGGTAAGTATCTTCGTCCTTCCGAATTATGAGACTTCTGATCTCGTTCAGAACGAAAGCAAAGAGATGAACAGGATACAGCAAGAAAAGTATGACTAGGTCGGCATCATGCAATTAGTATAAACAACTCACAAACTGATTCCACTAGGTAACCAGGCAGTTGCGCGAATTAGAAAGTAAAGTCTTGAAAGAGCCTTACGCGACTGCCCAACCAGTGGCTACAACTGCCTCTACATCTCGCTATGCGCAGAGGGTGAAGAGAGCCGACCGATTCCGGTTTATGAGTGACGAATCTATTGCCCAAAAGTTGCCACCCTTTAAAGTACCTCTTTCATTTGCTGCCTCTCAAACAGGTCAGAGTGAACCGATGGTCGTTGATTCAGAGGACATTGAGGCAGATCTGGGCCCTGAGGCAGTGCAGATCCTGGCCGCTTTTTTCCAAAAGCTTGGTGTCAATGTCAACATTCCAAAGCCAAAACCAGCAAAAAGACCTACAAAGCACGTCACTCACCAGAAAATCTTCCAACAGGAAAAGAGCTTACTTGGAGACAAAGACAAAAGGCTTATTGGGGTAAGTGTTGGTGAAGTTATCAGCCAACAAATTACCTCACCGTGTACAGGAATTAGGTCGCCATACGTGGAGAGTCGCAACAAAATGCGACACTCAAAGAGACTTCCTGAACTACGACCCCGCAGACAAACAGACAGTTGAGCGCTGGGAGACTGACCAAGTTGGCGAACCGGCAAATTTTTTTTTGGGCGAAGACTACCGCAAGTCTGCGTGGAACGAAAAGCTAGTCGAGAAGCTCATTGAAGGATTCAGGAAATATCGAACTCAGCCGCAATGGTTGCATATTCCTGATGCAACCTACAGATATTTGCATGAATATTTCTTCCAAAAGGTCAAGGAAGCGAGAGAGCAGTGGAGGCTTGGGTTGGCTCGGGTAGTTGATGGCGGGTTGGAGACTGAAGAGCAGGTGAACGAGAGGCTGAAGAAGCAATTCGAGAGAACCCAAGTGAATACTGTGGGTCGTGTGTGCAGGTCAAGGGTGAGTTTCTTCTGAAATCTAATATCCCTTATTGCTGACGCTACATTCAGACCTATGATAATCGAAGCACGGGCATGCGAAATATGATAGAATTCGCCAAAGTGGATTCTAGATTCAGCAATCACCTCAAGTTGTTTCAGTACTTCCTCAATATTGTCGAGAGATTGGGCATTAACAGTCAATCATCTGATGAGGAAGACACACAGATTGTGAATGGCATCCCATATTCTCGACGCCTCGCCAAGTCCTATCCCTGGCATTCGAAAGAAATCACTAGATATTTGGTGATGGTTGACAACCTTGTCGCCGACTTCTCCAAACAACATGGCGGTCGGCCAGTAGCGCAACGTGTGCGAGGGTTCAGAGAGTCAACGGACAAGGCACTGGTTGGTCTTCCCTTAGTAATGTATGATGAGGATTGGTTGAAGAAGAAGGACCAGGAGAACCCGTACTACAGGACATACTTGCTCAAGCCGTCAGATGAAAAAATGGAGCTGCTGACTGTCAATACAGCAGCCATCATGGTGATGAGTATTTAGGTATGCCAAGCCACATCTTTATTGAATCGTGGGTGTACACGTATCAAACTACTGTGAAGTCAGTAGTTGTTCCATGTGAGAAAAGGCACGTACCAGCACCGTTCGAGTTTTTCAAAATCGTCACATGATTTCTACATGTGGTGCAGGACGTTCAACCCACAATATAGGCTGCCGGATCTGAAAGACGGTGGAGGCTAGCAGCACGACAAAAAGGATTCGCAGAACCAGAAAGGAGGTACCGTATAAAGTTCTTGAAGTGATCCGGAAAAGACTGAGAATCGTCAGTCTTCAGCCTTCCATCTCATCCTGGCGATGATAGATGAAGGAGAGGTGTGGGACCAGCACATTGTGAGGCTGCGGAATTAGATGCGAGTTTTGAAAAAATGTGTTCGGTGAAAGGTTGATTCGGGTGGAATGGAGTACCGGTGCGAATATCACCACAGTGAACAAAGCGATTTGGGATATGCAGTACTCACAATGGAGTACCACTACGACTATCACCACAGTGAACTGTCAAGGGAGGCAAAGGGTCCATTTGGTGGTCAGAATCCTGCTTTTGTTTGAGTTTCGTCGTAGTACCGGTGCGTTCGGAGAACAAGCGACTTCGGATATGCAGTATTCAGAATGAAGTACTGCTGCGATTATCACTACAGTGAGCTGTCGCGAGAGGCAAAAGGCAAAAGGGAACAATTTGGCGAGTAAGAGTCTGTCTGTCTGAAGCGATTTGGGATATACAGTACTCAGAATGGAGTACCGCTGCGGCTGTCACCACAGTGAACCGTCGCGTCAGGGGCAAGGGGGCTATTTGCTTTCGGTGGTCATTAGAAATGTTTATTAGTGAAATACTCAACACTTACCGAGTTGTAGAAGGAAACCGTAAGCTGGTCACGTGTCACATGCTTCCCATCTGTCACCGTATCGTTCGCTCACTCTTACTCCGTACGACGGTTCACTGTGATGACAGTCGTTGTTGAACTTCATCAGAGTTTATCCTATCCTCTCCCTCTGCGACGTTGGCATAAGCCCTGTTCCGAATGACGGTCAAATCAGGCAGTGAGTCATTTGGAGATCTGATTAAATTACAGCTCATTAAGTGCTCATTAGCATATTGAACAAAAACTCCATCCATCTCCCTCGTCCTCATGCTGCCCAAAATTTTTGATTGCGTAGAGATACCTAGCTACAGGTCACGGCAGACTCGTTCTGCTACGACTTCCGCAGCCCGTCCCACAACTGAGAATAATGACAGTCCAATGTCAAGCGAGTCTTCCGAAGCTGGCCTAACGCCGACACAGTGGACAGCGATGAGACGAGCTCTTAGCGCCTCAGAACAATCAACAAACCACTACCTCTCCACGATTGTATCCAGTACCGAAACGTGGAACGCTTACAACAACGATTGTAAGTACAAAACGACTATTAGGTCTTGCAGGCAACAGGACACCTTGGAAACTGCCCCAGACACCCGATATGAGAGTGTCTTTGCTGACATACTGAGAACCGGCATCAACAAAGAAATCATTAAGGGTATTAAGGTAAGCTTTCCACTGTAGGGAGATCATGCGATACTGATTTTTCATCAGGACGACTTGGCGAATCTCGATGCCCAACTCTCCGAGTCTAACAGAACACCCTACGACACAACCCCGACGCAGTTGTCATATACGCAAGCCTTACTTGCACAACTTATTGAAGACAGCGACAATGTTGTCGATCTCAGTATTCATGGTATAGTCACAATGACAATGCACGGGTCGGAGCCTCGGCTGCCTCTCGTTAGTACAAATCAGTACTACGACATAAGTGCACTGAGCTCCATGCACCTTTACATGCATAACGGGTATATCCCCAAGGACGTAGAAGAGCTGTCAGAGCATCAGATGAGAAGACCCCTTGATACACTATTCGACAAAGTTTTCATAGGGTCAGCTTCAATTCATAGACTCCGATATAGGTACGTTTCTATCTATTCCCTTCTTAGCTTCCTATGATCTGGTTAACAGTGGAGAAGATCGGTTTGTCAATCCACGAACCCGAACCTGCGCCGTCGCCATCACTAATTCATACAAACCGGATTCGGCCTACAGCCTACAGCACCCCGCCCAAATCAGCCTCGAGTCGGTCCGAGGTGCATTCAGAAGGTTGACTGGCCAAGCAGATGCGAGTAGAAAGCCAGCCTGCAGTCATATCTGGAAGGCGAAAGCCATGCGGCAGCAAGTGTTGGAAGCAGCACAGACCCTGCTGCAAGTAAGCCCTGATGATGGATTCTGGCAGTCGGTACTCGACGAAAGGACCTATTTGTTCCTCCTCCTTGTTATCCAAGAACACAAACGCGTACACCTGGACCAAATGCGGCGCCAGCTCGTCCATAGTGCCAGGACATGCCTGGTTCACATTCTCTACATAATGAATTGGCACGCAGTCATCCCGTGTTTTGGACATTTAAATGGAACCATGTACCTATTTACGGCTCAGTGGGAACAGGTGATCTGCAGTGCATTCTTTGTTGAATCCTTCTTTGACATCTCTTACAGGGTGTGAAACACACAGTTACCTTGGTGGAATTTGCCACAGTGAGGGTTGACAATCCCCTCAGTCTCCTCATTTTCTATCAATACCTTCTTGCTTGTCGTGACACATTGCTGATGCCCATTGCTCGCAAGTTCGAGGAGTTGATGATTTGGTCCGAAATTTATGCAAACACAAGAAAACATGGCGTTGCACCCCGCCATCCTTGCCGGACCATCCTAGCACTGTTCCCGTCAACTCAAACCGACAACAATCTATGTCGTCGACGGACAAATCATCACGTCCACGAACAAGGGCAGGCAGACCATGACGGTTGGTGTAAAGTATTTTAGTTGCACTAGTACCTATAGCTTGTATGTATGTATTGCCAAAAATTGAACACGATAGCGTCCACCTCAGTGTACTTTAGATTGTCAAACCTTGTGCCATAGAACCTGAGAACGAGACTATGTGTCGCAACGACCATGACTCGGAACATTTTCGTCTCCAGAGGAACCAGCCGACCGATTCAACTGGTACAGGTTGTTCGCAACCAGGCATAACATGCTGGTGTTGACAGTACTCGGAATATTCGGCATGTAGCATGGATTAGGCCGGCCGGACCATGACTGTACGGTGACTGTACAGTAACTCTACCGAGACTGTGCGGTCACCGTACAATCAGTTTCCTTGAACAAAAACTTGCGGTTTTTGCTGGCAAAATTTGGTACAAAAATTTCAAGTTTTTGCCTGACCTAAAACAAAACAAAAACCAAGGCTTTTCAGCTGCAAAAACTAGCCCGAAAACCTGACATTTTAGGTCGGCAAAAACGGATCCGAAAATAATTCCTTTTTGTTATTGTTTTAGGTGGGAAAAACTTTCACTTTTCGCAATCATTTTTGACTCAGCGAAAACCAAACCCAAAACGAAACATTTCTACAAGGGTTTCCTCCCACAAAAATTAATAGTTCTAGGTATATTTTTCTCGCTCGAAAACATCAGCAAAATCTTTCAATTTTCTCTATGGTTTTAGCACGCCTAAAATCCCTCCAAAAATTTTCCCTTCGGCGCAGTGTATGTTTCAACTAATTCATGACAGTAGTCCAACTCAATTCTCAGATTGTTTCGTAAGAAACAGCTGTGTCATAGCAACCCAACCTATTTGGGTAATCGAATCTAAAATAGAACTGTACCGTGTTTCGACAAAAAAATCATCGAAGTCTCTTACAGTGCGATTGCGCAGCACAGATGGCATCTGGACTGCAGGGGCTTGAACTACTTGGGGCTATAGCAGAACAGCAGGCTCAAAAAAGCCAAAATCTCCATTCACATACTCACTATTCGCAAAATACACATTTTCAACACGGAAACCATTCGCCCCAGGCCACTCTACCCTCCCAGGCTCAACCTCAGCAAACTGTGTGGCCTGGGTTCGTCGGTAGTCCTGCACGTACCTTCCATGGTCTGCAAAGTTCCAATATAGCTATGCAGCCACAGCAGCCAATTCCTTTCCGTAGCCACGCTGTTGTACCCATTGCGCGTGTGCCAAGACAGCCTCTAATCCCATCTCAGGCTGTAAAGCATACCAGTCCACCAACGACTGATGCGGAGACCTATCATGACCATAGTTACAGCACATTTGCATTCGACCATGACTTTACTTGGCTACCCCCTGCTTTACAGCAAATAGAGCAGCAGCAAATGGATGATGCAGTTCTTGCTATGGAGAAGGGATCTGAGAAAGAGAACACAAAACCCAAATCACGAAAACCATCAAAAAAGGAGCAAGCAAAAACTACAGCACCTACCACCAAAAAGTCAGCCGGTATTGGTGCCAAGTTGGCTGGAAATCATCGTCAAGGTGGAGGATCTGATGACGAGGTTCAGGTTCTGACAGACAGTCAACGTGTAACTGCAGGGCTAAAGGTACCAGTGGAAAAGAAGACGGATGTAAAAGCGGAGGGAGAGGGGAAGAAACGCTCGATGTAGTATTTCTTCCTACACCAAAATGCGAACCCATTGTGTACAGGACGATCTAAAAGCCTTAGCAACGAACCATCCGTTGACCCTAAACAACCCGGGAAACCGAGCTCATTCATCTCCTCTGAAATGCGGTCTCTTTCAGCCTCTGAAGGCCAAGACAGGTATGTACTGCGTAGTTTTCGAAATGCTCGACATACTCTTGAGCTATATAGCCATATGGAGCCCTCGGAAATGGAGATGATGCTTGCAGACTTGACAGCACTCTCTGCACCAACGCGACAGAGAAATGCTGCAAGCTGGTAATGGACGGGACGCTGGGGACGGTGTCCAGTTGAAATAAAGATGGGATCGTCTTCAATGAGGCCGTTCAGATGCCAAAACGCAGCACGGTCCATTCTGGAATAATCAGAAAAGTTCGTGGTTCAGGAATTAGGAACTCACCTTAGCCATGCCTTAAACCAACGATCTGAGAACCCATGCATCAACAGCTGGAAGAAATCTTTTGATTTCTGTCTCAAATAGGCCCCCCTCGGACCAAAATTTCCAGCCCCAGCATGTTTTCGGGCTTGTAGGGCAAGATGCGCAACAGCCAAAGCCATTAATTCTTCTTCTTCGTCATCTGCATCAGTGAGTAGTAGAATGGCAACAGTTTCGAGAGCCTTGCTGAAGCTGGGATAGGTTCTGCGCTGTGTGTGTCGTTGCCGTCGACCAGGACGAGCCATTCACGTCATGTTATCCAAAACGGGTTAGTGTTGCTACGACACAGCTGTTCCTTACGAAATAATCTGGAAACAATCTGAGAATTGAGTTGGACTAGTGTCTGACAGTGTATCTTAGTGGATGACTTTCCGTAGCTCGGCTAATCCTTGATTTTAGACCTACAGTGTAAGCGAGATCTGCCGAGAAGCCGAATGACATCGGTTCCACTTTTGTCGATTTTTGATTGCATTCCCTCGAATCCAAACCTTTCATCTAGAAGAGGGGTAGACCCCCCTCTTCTAGTTCAAAATCTCAATTTCAACAAATCTAAACGCCCGTTTTGTGTATTTCGGCGGAATCGAGAGATTTGAATCACGATCCGTGACAGTGTGACAGCTACCGCCAAAGCGCACACTCCCAGCAATATCAATGCGCAGAACGCTACTGCCCACAGTCATGGATAATATTCTGGGCTGAAACCCTTTATTTTATGCTCCTTGGTATGTGATAAACACCGCTTTGCTTAGGAATCAGAGCCTTGGATTCCATAGGCCGTATAAGTGAGTCATTATCCACTCTTTTTTCCCTTTCTTTAACCAGGATTATCCAGTTTGTAGATATCTATATACAATGCTACTCTTGTTTATCCCGGTCCCATACCTTGCCTGACTCTGCAAATACTCGTTAAGGGTTTTTTTAGCTGACGGATGTCACACCATGCATTGCATGCTAAGATTCTAAATGGTCCCTACGGTTTAATATCACTATCCTAAATATCTCAGATGATGCGACTGATACCTTCGGCTAGAATCTAGGATTAGCCGACCTACGGAAAGTCATCCAGGGACCAGTAATCAGCCAGTAGAGTTTTCAAAATGAGAATGAAGGCCGTGCCATCATAGATAGTGTCAGATCACCGATGGGAAGAGAAGACAAAATGGCTGCCTGGAGATCTTAAGTCCGAGTAAAGAGGCGCTCGATCACAAACCTCATTTCTAGCTGTCTAAATATGGCCCTATGGTCCAGAGGTACGATTCTTGCTTTGGGTGTTACGTAAACAATTGCAAGCGACCCGCGTTCGAATCGCGGTGGGGCCCTGACACATTTCTGGTACTTCCTTTTCTTTTTTCTATCTGACTGCTTCTGGATGCCATTGCCCAGCCAATGCGATTTGTCTTTTCGCACGACTTCCCGATCCCTTACCGCTCATATTGACAACCCATTCAGATCAAGTACGCAGCGTAGTGTCTCTCGGCAACCCTGGCGACATCGTAATCATGCTGGTCTCTTTAAGCTAACTCCGTCTACTGATCCCTCTCGATCTCGCTGATTGCACTTACGCACGGGAACCTTCAGCCTCAACCAAAGTCAGGCTTCGAAAGTGGGGCTATCGGATGGCCTTTGGCTACGACATGGAATTATCAGACTATTATCAGATGAATTTGGCAGACACTGTCTTCAAAATGCATCTCATTACTGCAAAACTTTGACGTGCTGAATGATTTTTACAATGGAATGTCCAAGCCCCACTCATCGACATGTCCGATGATAATCCCATGATCAACCAACACCTTCAACTTACTTCAATTAATTTATTGAGTCTGAGAGTCCAACAAATGCCTTATCAAGACACATCACTGATGGTAGTCGATGGAATGAGCGGGAATCGAACAACAGGGCTGGGAGGAAAAAAACTTTATTCGGAGAAAAACCCACGTTATACCAACTGACCCATACAACCTTATAATTACAGCGTTATTGGAAGGTATTGACGGTTCCATTGGATGTGATGATTTGCAGTCGAGAGGAATTCCTGGATGCGCCGGAAATGCTGTGGGGACATAGAAATTTACGGATAGGTGGTTTATGAAAATTTGCATGGATGGGACTACGGAGTGGAGGCGAAACATATCTTGAAACTGTAGAGCCCTGTATCGTTTGGACGATGCAATACTATGTCGGTGACCAGGGGAGAGGACAACGGGGTTGTAGCGGCGGGTTTCGAAGATGATGTAGTTACTGGAGAGAATATGACAACGTATAGAAATAATATGGCGCGTGGATCGACCAACAAGGTGTTGTCTACACAAAAACGAACCTGAACTGCCGTACCAACTGAATGACATACTATTGAGGGGCTAATGAAGCTGAACAGATGATTTGCAGATGATGCGATGGTTACCTTGGACTCGATAGAAGACTTTGAGGTGTTTGGTTAGAAACACTTATGCACCTGGAATCAAAACTCACATTTGCTACTACACGAGCGCTGTAGCATCTTAGCAATGCACTGTCCGATGGAATTAGGGTACTGGTATAAAGGAAATGTGGAAATTGAGTGGGCTGGAAGCATATAAGATAGTGTTGGCCCGGGCTTCAAGTTGTGAAATACACTAATGTCGATGACGATAATGATCAGGGGAAAAGGAGGGGAAAAAAACCGTTGCCGCAGGGAGACGATGTAGACAACTCGATTGGAGACAAAAAAAAAGAATGGGGTTCGTGCAACCTAGAGTACCAACTGAACGATACGCTATCAAGGGTTTAGTCTATGAATTTGAAGCTGAACAGATGATGGAAGCGTTCAAATTACCTCGGACTCGACGGAAGGCTTAAGACTTTGAGGTTTTCAGTCAGAAACACCTACGCCTGGGAATCAAAAGATCATATTTACTACCACACGAGTGTTGTAGCATCTGAGCGAAGACTATGGTAATGAGAGGGAATCGAACAGCAGGCTTGGGAGGAAAAATTCTGCGAATGCCTTGTCATATACTGTACCAACTGATCAATACAGCCAATGTGAGTAGTAGAAAGTATCAAGGATCACTTTGGATGTAGAAGATTTATTACCGGCACGGCCCCGGAACGATGGTTTACAGTCAAGGGAAAGAAAATGAGTAGATATGTTACGTGTACATCCTCATCGATGGGGGACCTAACGTTTCATACTGAGACTGTGCCGGTAATACACCTACACCTAGATACACCGGACGGCGGACCCGACGTTTCATACTGTGGGGGTAATACACCTACCTACCGGAAACGTTGAAATGTTGCTGCCGGGGATATTGAATATTGAATGTCATCAGTAGATGCACAGAGCTTTGTTTCGTGATATTGGTGGATAGATATAAAAATTTGTATAGCGACGCCTCCCACTGGACCAATCTACTGTATATGAACGCGTCCAGAGGTTGATCGAAGGACAACGCCAACAGAGTGTATGCGTGATTGATGTTGAGAGAACTTTAGTAGATAGAGAAAAGTCGAAAAGCAAACCAGAAAATAAAAAAGAAGGTAATCAACAGGCTTGGGAGGGAAAACTGTACGGAGTCAGCATGACGGTTGCTGTACCAACTGGTGATCGAATGAGAGGGTGGATACAGTGTACACCTACCTAATGGGTGTTAACGACTGTTTTAAACCACTCGATTGAAGACAAGAGTGCGTGGACTCTGTCGAATCGGCAACGTAGTATAACTGAACAATACATATCGATACTTACAGCGTTGAGAAATGCTAGATTGAATACATGATGGCTGGGTTCGAATGTCGGTACCTCCGCGGTCGAGCTAATAAAGGGAAAAAACAAACATTGAAACATTACTGACGGTAATGAGTGGGAATCGAACAATAGCGTTGGGAGCAAAAACATCAAAGCCTATACCTGCATGCACGCTATACCAAATGATCAATACAGCGACACAAGTACAGCAGTATGAGAAAGGCTTGTAGTCGAGAGGGAAGCGGGAAACAAACCGTTTTGGTGCGAGGATATAAATTTTTATGCCAGAGCCTTTACTAAGCATTAATACAATGTATGCTGATGGTCATAGGGAGAGGGACAACGGGTGCGACCGTCAGTCGTTTCCGTTGGAGACCGAGTGCGTGATATTAGAATCGCCGAGTGTCAGCGCGGATCGAACAAAAATCAATGACATCAGTTTGGCTCGATACTACACGATTTTTTGGCTTCATGACGCTATTCGCTCGCTTCCGCTCCCCTGGATTTTCACTGGGCATGAACTGCTGTACCAACTGAATGAGCCACTATTGAGAGACAAACAGATGATTTGTAGGTGATGTGAGGGTGGCCTCAGACTCAACAGAAGAAACACTTAGCCTTGGGATTAAAACTACTTAAGTAAATGTGGAAATTGAGTGGGCAGGAAGCACATAAGCTAGTAGTAGCCGGGCTTGTCAAGTCTATTAAGGTCGATGACGATAATGACCAGGGGAAGAGGAGAATACACCGTTGCCGCAGGGAGTATGTAGACAACTCGATTTGGCGCCAAAAAAAGAACATAAGCCGGGGATCGAACGGCAGGGTTCGTGTACAAAATTATATTGGATGGCGGGGAAGATTGCTGTACCAACTGAACGATACGCTATCAAGAATATAGTCTATGAATTTGAGGTTGAATAGATGATGGGAGGGCGCAAATTGCCTCGGACTCGACGGAAGGCTTCGAAGACTTTGAGGTGTTCAGTCAGAAACACCTACGCCTTGGAATCAAAAGATCACTGCTGTAGCATCCCAGCGAAGATCATGGTAATGAGGGAGAATCGAACAACAGGCTTGGGAGGAAAAATGGGTAACTTCCTCATTGATATTCACTGTACCAACTGAGCAATACAGCAACATTAGTCTATGAGTAGTAGAAAGTCTGGACTCTGAAGGATCACTTCAGGACACATGGAAAACGGCTGGTATACCAAGTAGTAGAAACAAGGATCACTTTGGATGTAGAAGATTCATTGCCGGCACGGTTTGCCAATGGTTTGCAGTTGAGAGAGAGAGGGGTACATATGTTATTCGTGTATCTTACATCTTGAGGAACCCGACATTTCATACTGTGGGGGTAACACACCTACCTACCTAGATGCACCGGATTGAATGAATATGCTGCGGCCGAGGATGTCATTGATTGAGCGGAGTGAAGAGTCCAGACAAAACCTATCTCGAAACTGTAAAGGCCGACGGGTGCGGCTGCTGTTTCCGTTAACCACTCGACTGGAGACAAGAGTGCGTGAACTCTAGTCGGGGATGTAGCGTAGCACAGTATTTCAAGAATATCAACTTTGTAAACTACTAGAAGTGTCAGAAAAACTTGAAGGGACTTTGTGATTGTCGAATGGACGTACCAACTGAACAGTACATAGTTAAGAAATGCTTTGAATACACGAGGGCACTGCTTGTTTTGAATGTCGGTACCCCCTTTTTAGAGCTAAGAAAGGCCAAACATTTTGCTGCGAGGGCATCAAATTTACGGCGGAGCCTTGTGCCATATGGATTGGCCAAAACATATCCACACTAGCATATGAACGATACACTGTATGTCGATAGTGATAGGAAGAGGGACAACGGGTGCGACCCTCGTCGGCTACCAGAGTGCGTGATATTAGAATCGCCGAGTGTCAGTGCGGATCGAACAAGAAGCTTTATGAACCAAAAATGCACCTTCTATTCGGCCAATAACACAGTACTACCAAACTGAACAATACTGCATTGACGAATCCAATGAGAAGTTAATAACTGATGCACTAATGATGGGTGGTCTCTATAGGGTCGGGTACTGACAGAAAAAAAATTAGACTTACACCAATATCCGACGGAATTACGGTCCTGATCCGAAGGAAATGCGGAGGTTGAGTGGACTGGTGTTAATGGGAAGCATTCGGAAGAAAGCGAGCGAAAGCATCACTCACGATAATGGATGGTAATGAACGACGACAGGCCTAGGAGCAAAACAAAACGGGCGCCGATAGTGTCCCGACGAGGCAAGCTAGTAGACTCTAGTCGGGTTCGTCAGCGAACCTTGTAGACCTGAAGGAACCAACTGAACAACACATATTGCTGCAAGAGGGTACTGCGTTGTTTCGGATGGCGGTACCTGCACCTTTCAGCCAATAAAAGATAGGGACATCACTGACGATAATAGATGGTAATCAGTGGGAATCAAACAACAGGCTTGGGAGCAGAAGTTCGAATGCAAACACTGATACACGCTATGCCAACTGATCGATACAGCGTCGTCAGTATGTGAATCACAGAAAGGTTTGTAGTCGAGAGGAAATACGGAAAAACATTTTGCTGGGAAGCAATACTACGAAGTCCTGCGACTGTAAAGCCAGTAGCATTGAACGATACAATGTATGTCGATTGTGGTAGACAGGAAGGACCTGGAGACAAGCTGTGCGTGATAGTAGGAGGAGGGAGGAAGATCTATTGCCGGCATGGTCCAAAGATGGAACACCGGGTCCAATTGGTGTCAACGCGGATCGAACAAAAAGCTTTGTGAACCAAAAACCAAAAACCAACTACAGCAACATTGCACTCACTACGATACCAACTGAACAATATCGCATTGACAAAATAGAAGATGGGAGGGTTCAAGTTGCCTCGGACTTTGGCAGAAGGCTTCGAAGGACTTGGAAGTGTTTGGTTAGAAAAACCTACGCCTTGGAGGAGGAGGGCTGCGGCCGAGGATATCATGGATTGGACTACAGGAGTGGATTGGAGAGTGGATTGGAGAGTCGAGACAAAATCTATCTCGAGACTGTAGAGGGAGACGGGTGCGGCAGCTGTTTCCGTTAATAGATTCTCCTCCTCCTCCTCCTCCTCCTCCTCCTCCTGCGTTCCTCCTCCTGCGTTCGAATGGAGACAAGAGTCCGTGGACTCTAGTCCGGTTCGTCAGGGATGTAGTGTTAGCACGATAGTTAAAGTTGATGTAGATTAACCTGTGTCAGTGCGGGATTGAACAAATTGAATTTCGGAGCTTTGTGAATGTCGAATCGCCAACGCAGTACTAAGGACAACACAGTACAGCGTTGAGAAATGCTGTTGAAGTTGAGATGGCACTGCGGGTTGTTTCGGATGTCGGTACCTGCACCTTTGGGGCAAGAAAAGAAAACCCAGACAGGAAACACGGAAACATCACTAACGATAGATGGTAATCAGCTGGAATTGAACAACAGGCTTGGGAGAAAAAACAAATCCAACAAATGCACCCTATACTGTACCAACTGATCGATACAGTTATAAATGTCCTAGTATCAGAAAGGTGTGTAGTCGAGACGAAATACGGAAAAACATTTCGCTGGAAGGCAATACTACGGAGTCTTGCGACTGCAAAGTCAGTAGCATTGAACGATACAATGTATGTCGATTGGGGCAGAGAGAATGGGAATTGGTGTCAGCGCGGATCGAACAAGAAGCTTTGTGAACCAAAACGAAGCATTAATTGACACAGTACGATACCAACTGAACGATACCGCATTGAGAAATGGGATGAAAAGTAGATAGATGATTGAAGACTGTAGTTAAAACTTGCAGGTTACGATGCGGGATCGAACGAGAAAAAATGAGATGGCACAGAACTAGGAACACAATACCAGCTGCACAATACTGCATCAATTAAGCCATGACTTTGTAAATAGATGATAGGAGGGTTGCTTCGGATGGTCGCAGAAGAAAATGAATCAGTTGCTACACGGTGCTGTAGCATATCAGCGACATCCGACGGAATTAAGGTATTGATCCGAAGGGTTGAATGCGCTGGGATTAACGAGGAAGGCGTGTAAACTACTACGGAAGAAAGCGGGTGGAAGTGGACTAATAGAACCCAAGAAGAAGAAGAGGCATTGTCGAGGAGAAAAGCGGCGAAGAGCAGTGAACCGACAGAAATTCGTCTCCCATGTTTGAGTAGAAAGTATCAAGGATCACTTTGATGTAGCATGCTCCCGTGGAACGATGGTTTACAGTCGAAAGGGAACTTGAAAGAAGAGTATGTATCTACATTTCCATCGATGGGGACCCGACATTTGATATAACACCCGTACGTACCTAGATGCACTGGAAACGAAATGTTGCGGCCGGGATATCGAACGAAATTGTCATCAGGACTTGGATGGCAGAGCCTTTGCTATTGGGGGATAGATAGTGTCCGGCGTGATTGATGTTGAGAGAACTCTAGAAAAGTCAAATGGCCAACCAGAAAGAAAAAAAAAGCAGATGATAAACGAACAAAAGGCTTGAGACAAAAACCTACAGCATCTCCGCATACAGCACTGTACTAACTGATCAATACAGTCGTAGTAGTAGAAAGTTTCAAGGATCACTTTGATGTACTTGGCATTTATTACAGCATGGTGGTTTGGAGGAGGAGGAGGATCTATTACCGGCATGGTCCCAAGATGGAACACCGGGCCCGGAGAGTATCCCGACGAGGCAAGCTAGTAGATACAAAAGTAATTAAGTATCTACTCGTCATCGTCTCCGGACTCCTGAGCAGCTGACAGGGCCAATCACACGGAAACAATATCAAACCAGAGACATCAATGGCGATGTTTCATACTGGGACTGTGCCGGTAATACATCTACCTACCTCACCTAGATGCAGTAAATGAATATACTGCGGCTGAGGAGTGGAGTGAAGAGTCGACACAATACCTATCTCGAAACTATAGAGGCCGACGGGTGCGGCGGCTGTTTCCGTTAACCACTCGACTGGAGACAAGAGTGCGTGGACTATAGTCGGGTTCGTTGGGGATGTAGTGGTAGCACTATATTTCTAATTCATGTATTGGAAGTAGGCGAAATCAACCTTGTAAACCATATGCATTAGAAGTGTCAGCGAGGGATCGAACAACTTGATGGAATTTTGTGTCGTCAACGCAGCAGCAAGTGGACAATACAATACAGCGTTGAGAAATGCTAAGTTGAATACATGATCATGGCAGGATTGTTTCGGATGTCGGTACCTGCACCTTTTGCGCAATCAAAGAAAACAGACAGGAAACACGGAAACATCACTAACAATAGATGGTAATCAGTCCGAATCGAACAACAGGCTTGGGAGCAAAAGTTAAAAACACACATTAGTACGCTATACCGACTGATCGATACAGCATCACAAGTATCTGAATATCAGAAAGGTTTGTAGGACCCCATCTGGCCAATGTTCCGATCCAGATTCTACCTTGGTCTACACCACGTTCATTGCATCTGATGATAATGTCACCAACTCTCTCCCCTCTTCAAAAATACAATACATTCTTGCGAATGAATGGCACACTCGGGCTATAAGGTTAGTGGGAAGAATTTTTGGAGATTATGCTCGAGAAATGGCAAAATTAAATGACTGCTAAATCACTTACCAGTCAGTTAGGTTCGTCGGGGACAATACTTTCGGGTTTTTGACTCTAGTTCAGAACATAGGCGAATATCATACTATTTGTAAACATTGTAAACACAGAAACATCACTAACGATAATAGATGCTAATCAGCTGGAATCGAACAACAGGCTTGGGAGAAAAAACAAAGTCAGCAACAAATACAGCCCATACCAACAGTTTGAACTGATCGATACAGTTACAAACGTCTAAGTATCAGAAAGGTTTGTAGTCGAGATGAGAGAAAAACATTTCGCTGGAAGGCAATACTACGGCCTGCGACTGCAAAGCCGGTAGTATCGAACGGTACAATGAGAGAACGGACTGGAGACGAGCTGTGTGTGATAGTAGAATTGGTGTCAGCGCGGATCGAACAAGACGCTTTGTGAACCAAAAAAACACATTTCTCAGTATGCAAGACGATACGATACCAACTGAACAATATCGCCGATGGCATTGGTAATACCGTGTAGAGTTAGATAGATGATTGAAGACGAGTTATAACTTGCAACATTCAAGGTCACCGGGATCGAACGAGAAGCCTCGTGAAAAAATATCCTGGATTAATAGAAACACAGTACCAGCTGAACAATACTGCATTAACAGAAGGTATGACTTTGTGAAGTCAAGTAGATGATAGGAGGGTTGCTTTGGTTACGTGCAGAAAATCACACAAGTGCTGTGCCTATATCAGCGACATCCGACGGAATTAGGGTATTGATCCGAAGGAGGTTGAATGGGTTGGAGTTAATGAGGGAAGGCCAAGAAAGCGGGCGGAAGTGGACTAATAGAACCCAAGAAGAAGAAGAGCATTGTCCGAGGAGAAAAGCGGCAAAGAGCGGGAACCGACAAAATTTTCGGGCGTACCTGAAACCGGCAAAAAATTTCACCGAGGCCGTGACACATCTATATTTGTGAGACAGCATCACGTGCATTAACACAGGCTTCCTTCCCCTGTTACTTACCTCTTCCCCCTCATCGTCAAAAATGTTGAGCAAACTGTTGTACGTCGCTCTCTCCCCTCTGCTTCCTGTCTGAACATCGTTGGTTGGTTGGTTGGGTTAGCTCTGTCACCTTCATTGTCGCCGTCGCTCCTTTCGCAACCGCCATAGTCCTGCAAGACCCTCCTCAGCCATTGCACGTCGGCGACCGCCCTACCATAAACTGGCAAACTCAAGCCGGAGATCCGTAAGTCCTCTGTCTCTCCCTACCATTCCAACAAAAAAACCAACCCATACCCCAGATCTTCGATTGACCTATGGTTGCACCACCCGAGTTTCCATTCCGACCTTGCGTTAGCAAACACGGTGGACGTAGGCCAAGGCAACGTCGTCGTCGAGATCCCTACCGTCGATCCCCAGGACGACTATACCATACGTGCGACCCCTGTATCCAACGTCACCGATACCCTTTCCGCAACGGGCTTCTTCGCAATCTCGAGTGCTAATACAACTGTAACCCAATCTTCAGTTTCTAGCACCGCCAGTGGAAACTCTACCTCTACCACTGCTTCGTAAGCGCCTTCTTTTTCTCCCTTTAGAGTGAAGCTAACGCGGCAATAAGGACCAACGCAACAACCACCCAAAACACCCAATCCTCTTCCTCGTCCTCAACCGGTTTCGGAACCACCCTCAGCACGACTCCTACTGACACGTCTGGGTCAACTTCAAACACCGCTGGATCCTCAACATCCGACACGTCATCCAACCCGGCAAACACCGGATCAAGCGGGGGGTCGTTCAATGCCGGTTCGTCGATTAAAGCTCCTGTAGGGATTCTGGCGCTCTTATTCGGAGTGGTCGTGGTTGGGTTGTAAAGAAGCGACGTTAGAGTACCACGTTGAACAGAACTTTTTTTCTATCCCTAGTTTTGAGTATTATACCTCCTTTGTCTGTCTGTCTGTCGTTTGTCCATTGTCTGTCATTACGTTTGACAAAAGTAATTATAACAATGTTTGTTTGTTGTCTGACATTTTGCGACCCTGGCGTGGATGACTCTTGTGTTGTCGTTGACAGTGATAGCGGAGCGCTCGTGAGCGGCAATCAATGAAACAATATTGACCTTGATTATTGCTGTGTAGTGCAGTCAGCACAGCATCACTGAGGGAGGATATCGGTTTTTTAAGCAATACCAGGTTTCATTCTTCCACTCGACATTTTATTAACCTCTGATCCAGGATTGGTTGTCAACTTGAAGCAGCCACCATTTTTGTAAGGTTGTATAGTCCAAGCAGTACAGCATTAATATAAGCCACATTGTTATTTTGGCTGTGACAGCCATGTTCGATCCTCCCTTTACTCCCCATTTTTTCATGGCCTTTTAGCTGTGAAGTAGCCACTATTCTGACCCCATGGTACTTCTCTATGGGTGCAACTGTGCAAGTTATACAGCATCACAACTAACATAGCTATGTGTTCGAGCTTTTAAGCCATTCAGAAATTTCAGTGCACATAATAGCCAATATGCCACATAATAATCGATGCCAGATGGCATGAGTTGCATCACATCATGTGTATTTAACCTGTTGGTTTTTACTATGAGTGGAGACTTTGGAGACTCTAGCGAGTTCAAATCCCATAACACAATGTCTGTTTATTGTCAGACCCCGGGATGGATGAGCCATTACCGGAGTCATCAACATATCTGACAAAGCCAGTTCCATCCTTCCCAACTCATCAACAACTGATATCAACTTAGACTGTACAATCAATATGAGTTCATGAGATTCAATTGTATCCATACAGAGGTTCAGTAATACTGACAACTAGTATTTCACTCCAAAAGACTCAGAATAAGTAAGCAGCCACAATGATGCAAAAAAAAACATACAATTCATTAAGAAATCAAGCTAAATAGCAATTTGCCCATGCTGTGCCCAGTTGACAATTCTGAAAGTGGACCTGCACAGATGGACAGTCAGATGAAATTATGAGCTTGTGGTGGCCTGCAGGACCAGTGACAAGCCCAAGTTCTGATGGTATCCATATGAGTTTGCTGGAAGGAGAGGACTCTATAACAATCCACTGATCAGGATTCACAACCCAGAAAGGAGTTGATGCATCCCACACCCTCACTGATTTGTCATCAGAGCCAGACACAATCCTTGTTCCATCAGGAGAAAATGCAACAGACTTGACTGAGGATGTGGGGCCATCCACCCTCTTCACCT
>QLOY01002687.1:0-20051 GCA_003313965.1 Megacollybia marginata
ATGAGTTGTACGTACCCGATTGATTTCAGGCCGTGAATGCTAGAATTAGGTTGAGTAAAAGTTGAGGAAGGGAAGGAAAAAGACAGACTAATATCCTTCTATATTCTTCTTTATCTCGTCTTCCATTCCAAGCGGTACACCTGCAAGTGAGAGTGTTATGGTTGTTGAATCGGTTGATTGCACAAAGGTGGTTGTTAGCGTTCCAGTGTGGCCTTTGGATCGATCAGACAGAGGGGAAGAAAAGGTGGGTGTAGCGCACCTGCAGGCCAAGATGGGTTGTCCAACACCCAAGTCTGTACAATCTCTTTCCCGGGTGTGAGGGAAAGATATTTGCCTTTGACGCCTCCACCAAAGAGGGAGTATTCTGTCTCTGGTTGCGCGACGGACTGAACAGGGGGGAATTAGTGTGTTGTTGCGAGGAGAACGACAAGATACCTTGGCTGCTGCACGGCTCCAGATGGGTATCCTTTTCTCGTCTGTGAACAAGGAAAATAGATCGTCGGCAGCTGCCATGAAGATAGCCTCGGTAGACACAGTCGTCGTGTTCGTGGCCTTTTGGGCTTTTTTAACTGCAGGTTCTGGCGCAGCGGGTAGAGTAGAGGCAGAAGACTGAGGCGCAGGTGTCCCCGAACGACTAGGATCCGCACTAGAAGCGACAGTCAAGTCTTTTCCGTGGACTTGAATCAAATCGACTGGTAACTTTGCAAACTTTGCTTCCAAGAGAGCGGGCATTTTTGTTTTAACGAGTGTGAAGAGGGATTCTACTGCAGGCGTACGATCTTTGGATTCTGGGGATGTGACTTCCCATTGGTACTAGGTGGTTTGCTCTGTACGGGTTTGAGCGGATGTAAGAGCAAACTTACTGTGTATTCGGACAGGCCATCTACAGTGATTTCATGGGAGACTTCCGGAATATGAATCCTGCCTTTGACGTCCGAGCCATCGCTGGCGGTGCCGACCCAATCCACAATGAGTTTGCAGTCATATATCGTTATCAGCCTGCAAATTGGAATCCAAGGCTGCACAATGGAACCCATGCTTACTTTGATTTTCGCTGGCCCAGTTCCATATCGCCCTCGACATCGAACACTTGATCAATTTTGGCCGTCTCGTTTGTATCGCCAGTGAGCGAGATTTCGGTGAGCTCGCGCTCGAACCATTCCTTGCCCCATTTCGTCACGTTCTTGTTCTTCCAATGCCAGTTTGCTGTGGTCGGCGGAAGCGTAGACATCGTATCGGATTAGATTGGCTCTAAGTCACCGCTGCTTATTACAGACGCGCAACGAAATTTCTAGCAAGTTCCGGACTGGTCACGCGAACTTTTTTTAATTTCTTCAAGATTTTCTACTGCGTCAACATGAAGTTCCGCTCTCTAATTCGTTGCTTGCTCGCTCTCCGTTCATCCAACCGCCGCTTCCGAATCTTGCCCTCGTCTGTATCCTCAGAAATCACTTTGGGGCTGAGAACTGTCCATAACCAAGCAGGGTAATCCTCGTCGGGCAATGCAACCACTGGATTCTGGTTCTTTAGGTAGTTTATGCCTGGTAGAACCGTGTCTGCCGAGCAACATGATTTGGGAGGCACTACTTGGCTTAGGTGGTCGTTGTTACGGCCAAGTGAACACATACCAGCTGCGCCTTCTTTATTCTGCGACGGGGCATTTTTTGTCGCGAAGAATCTCTGTCTACATCCTCGCACTATGGCAGCACGTCTCAAGAAAAGCGACATTGGGTCACGTGGCAAGTATCAGTCCGATGAGACCAAGTTAGTCGAACGTTCTTTTGCTTCGAAACTTCGGGTCTCAGTCATACCTATAATATACAGCCTTAAAATTCCCCTTCATTCCTCGACTCTGCCAGTTTCCTAGCAGCTCTTGACTCGCCGGATCATCTCAGAGTCTCAGACTCCACCACGGTTCCCATAATAAACGGACAGCTAGGTACAAGATTCTAAATGTTCTCGCGACATTCCAGAAGGTCGAAAAGCATTATATGTTTTTCTTGCCAGTGAATGAAAGTGGACCGTCGGGACCACCATCGGTACGGTCTAAGTATTGGAATTGCTTGACCCGGTCCAATGTGCATAATCTAGTGCAAGAAAAGTTATTAGCATTGTTACATGGCGACTAGTCGAATATGAACTCGGCATCACGAATCTCCCGCTCCGAAAGCTGAATATGTGTAGGCTCAGGACCTTTGGAATTCATCATCTTTCTCCAGTTCCGATTACCCGGATTGCGTACAATGTATTCCCCCAACTTGAATCTCAAAACCGAAGCTATTGAAAGAAGCATCAGCAACCCAGGCACAACACTGAAGACGGCATAGCCTACTCACAACATGCCAGAAACGGATCGACATGTTGGAAAAGTCCAAACTGAAAACAGAAGATGGGTAGAAACTTGGTTCCATCTTTTTCGGTAGTTGTAAACAACATTTCATCAGTCATCTTTTTCTCTCCTGGATTGTGTTTGTCAACCTCAGACCAGACATCATCCATCTTGAATACTCCAGCTTTTGCAACTTGGAATCGATCGCGAGGGTCCTTGGCATCAGGGACGTGAACGACTGCTTCCAAAAGCATGTGCGTTCGGGAACGTGAGGGATTGCGATCGAGACCCAGAGCAAGGGCACGGGCAATGCTGATGTTTGGGCGATTTTGGCGTCTCCAGGTTATCCAGTCGGATGCACGACGTCCTTCAGTAGGAGCGGAAATGCTGAGTTCTTCCGCTCTCTTCAAAGCAGCTGCTTCATCTCTATGATGCAATCAATATTTGGAAGGCAATCATGCATGCACCTACTTGCAAGCCTCTCTGTAGATCATCATTACTAAGAAATTGAAGAAATTTGAGGAAACAACTTACTTATGAAAAGGAAAATGGGCTATTTGACACTTCTTCGAGCTTTTGAATCACAATAAGACGGAACATCCACTAGATTGGGAGAGACTCACCAATAATATGTGTGCTTACAGCGACTACATTGTGAAACCTTGACCTGTGGGTCCGCTGCACTGCAGTAGCGACAGCTTCGAGTAAGTCTCTGGTCTGTTTTGGCTGTATCTTTTCTTTTCCGAAGCCAAATTTCCCCTCCAAGAGCCAGGAAAACCGAGTCAAATTTAGCATTGATATCCGTTGCAAATAGCTCTTCCAAACGGCTTTCACTAAACCCAAAAGGGTTCTTCTTAAACCACCTGATCAGTTCGTTTTGTCTGGGACACGCTTTCAAACCCTAGCAGGAAAAAAAGGGTGGAAATACTTACAAAGTTTTGATTAAGGGGTTTTCAGGCTCCAATCTCCGAAGCACTCGTGCGAGGTATACTTTTGAAGCGATGAACAGTTCGGCACTTTTGGATTTTCCATTCTGGAGATCATTATGGAGAGAAGTAAGAACTTCCTTGGCTTCAGCGTCATCCTTTCCAGTACGTGCTAGAGCCATGGCGAATTCGAAGAGGAGAGCTCTTAGGAAAGTCAACTGGAAATCAATCTGAAGGAGGGATTGTCCTTACGGGCCATTCCGCATATCCCCGCTTCGCTTTATCTCATCTTCTACAGCGGCGCGGAGATGTACGACTGCTTTTTCGGGTAAATTAATAATCGGGTTTCTATAACTAATTAGTGGCCCAATGCGAGGAGATCCTAACGCACAAATAATGCTTCGAGACTTTCATCTGGGCATTCAGGATCTAGGAAACATATAAAATTCTTTTTGGTCTGGAAAGCACCAGGACGCACATTCCCAAGAAGAACTTGCTTCTTATCTATTCTAAGTCCAGGATCTGAAACTCTCATAAGTCCTGACTGCTCCAGTAGATCTTCTGTTCCTTCTTCGGCACTGCGAAGGACGTGTTCTAATGCCCAGATACACGGGGAGATGAGGTCAGAGGGAACTGTATGTCAATTAGTAAGACTAATAACAGAAATAATTGTAAGACGTGTTCACCATCATCCCCATAACAATGAATGGCAAAAGTGGACAAATTTTGCACCTCAGACAGATAATACATTGATCGAGGCACTTTTGTAATTTTTCCTTGACTAAGACACAAAGGAGGAGCTCGTTCCCAGTCGCGTTCGACATTTTTGACTGGCAAAATATCGACTCGGTTCAAGTTGATTGCGTGGTACTAACTTTGAGCTGCTTCCTTGCGTACCGTTTCAATATCAGGTAGTTTGATTACCGGGCCCATTCCAAACATAGTGGCGTATGTGCGGAAGTATTGCGATGGTTCAGAGTCTTTTATGGTGAGCATGCTGAAGAGAGGTGGTCTATCAGGTGACTAAGTATACGCGATGAGACTCATGGAGCTAACGGGCTACGCGAGGCTAGCCTCATGACACAATTGCAGGTCTAGCCACTACCGGTCAAAAGTGTTGTTATTGTCCAAACCAGTTGATCAAAGCTCGAGTCGATCCCACTACACAAAATCACGCCAACTCCAAATCTCAAGGCATCGCAGACGAGTAAATCTTTTCGTCTTCCGGTCTTCCCAGTCATACGTCTCGACTGAGTGTGTGGCGCCAGAGACCAAGCTCAACGTATTGCCGGGGTTTTTGCAAACGTCTGTCTTATTAACTTCAGGACGATTGGTTAACCTGGGATACATCAGTTCATGGACGCCACGAAGAAGGAACTAACTGTAAACTTGAAGTCGGGGGAACTGAAACCGAAGCAGCGAGTGCGAAGAGAGTAGCGTTGGAGGGTATCATGAGTAATTGATAAGGGAGAGACCAGCGGAGAGTTCCAATTTGCTCGATGGTTGTTTTATACTCAGCGTTGACGCTCGCCGCGTTTAGCGGATTCAATGCTATGTTAGTGCTATGTTCCAGGACCACATGTTACCAAGCCAGCTAGGAAAAGGGTTTGTAGCGTGCGTGAGCAAAGTTTGAACTTTTGGGAACCAGACGGGGCAGCAGATGTAGGCAGATGTACAGAGAGCATGGAACGAAGAGAGCCCATTGTAGTCAGACGCTTTCAACGACGCAGCCGAGATTACGATTCCTAACAGAACTCGTTAGATGTACAGAGAACCAAAGCATTGCAGAGTCTCAGGCGACTTGCGGCAAAAACACGTTTGTTTGTCCTTGCTGTGCCACGCTTCGAAATTTGCCTCTGGCCTGACCTGTCCTTATATAAAATACTTGCATTCCCAGATAACCAACCATGACTGAAGAAATCCGAGCAGATTCCTATGTCGGTTTCGACTCCATAACGCAGCAAATTGAGCACAAGCTGCTCAAGCGGGGGTTCCAATTCAATGTTATTCTCGTTGGTATGCCACGGCGTTGTTCAGTTTCGTATGGGTTGTTCATTACAGCGCAGGTCAAACTGGGTTGGGAAAGTCGACCATGATAAACACCATCTTTGCGTCTCATTTGATTGAGAGCAAGGGGCGGTTCGTGTCGGACGAGCCTATACGCCAGACTACGGATATTCAGACTGAATCTCATGGTATGGTTTTCTTCTCCATTTTGCAGCTCCATTGACTCCTGTCTAGTCATTGTCGAAAACGGTGTCAAGCTCAGACTGAACATTGTCGATACACCAGGCTATGGTGACCAGATCAACAATGAAAACTGGTAGGTCGAGGTAAAACAGCCAGTCTAGTGTTTTTTAATGCACTTCCAGCTGGGACCCTATAATCAAATACATCAAAGACCAACACAGCGCCTATCTCCGCAAGGAACTGACCGCAATGCGAGATCGCTACATCCAAGACACGCGTATCCACTGCTGCTTGTATTTTATCAACCCCACAGGCCACTCGCTTCGTCCTATTGACGTTATTGTCATGAAGAAGCTCAGCGAAGTTGTTAATGTTGTCCCCGTTATCGCAAAGGCGGACAGTTTGACTATTGAGGAGAGGGATGCCTTTAAGCTCAAGGTCGGGGACCACCAGTTCTGTTCTCGTTTTGGTACTGACTTTGCTTCAATAGATTCGGGAGGAACTCGTCTTCCACAACATCCGGCTTTACCCCTTTGACACTGACGAGGACGATGAAGAGGAGATCCAATTGAACGAAAATATCAGGGTAGGCTTGCCTACATCTTTTTCCTTCATCTACTCACACAAAGTCAGAACATCATCCCCTTTGCAGTCGTAGGCTCAGAACACACCGTCATCATCGACGGCAAATCCGTCCGCGGACGCAAAAACCGTTGGGGAGTCGTCAACGTTGAAGACCCCAACCACTGCGAGTTTGTTCACCTTCGCAACTTCCTCACGAGGTGAGCTCCGCGGAACCTTGATATACTCACCCCTTATGCGATTATAGAACTCACTTGCAAGACCTGATTGAAACAACGGCTCAAATCCACTACGAGGCGTTCCGTTCAAAACAGTTGCTGGCGCTTAAGGAGGGTGTTAACTCGCGTCCTTTGGCTGAACGTTAGGAGCCTTGTCCTCTGAAAACAATGATATACCCTCGCCTAATGGACACGGAAATCGTTACCTTCATTTCTCTAGCTACTGTTTTCTTGTTGGTAGTGTCTTAGTCACTCGTTTCCTTTCTTGCATTCATGTCCGATGTGAACCCACTTGAGTATCTTCGTAAAGAAGGATTGGATATCTATAATCGACTGCATTCCATTGCAGAGGATATCTCTTTCGTGAATCAAGTCGTCCAGGCGTATTCGGGCATTCCTGCTCTGCGTATGGACCTTTATTATTGCTCGTGTTTTGCCTCGTATTCAAGCTTAGCTAGCTAATCTGCGTTGTGGCGCTTGGTACATCGATCCTGAGTATTGGCAGTCCAAGTCTGCAGCCTATTTCAAATCCACAGACGGGCATTTTGGTAATTGGAGCTTCAATTTACGAAGACCGAATCTTCATCTGCTGCCTATTCTACTCGAACACAATGGGTAAGCAACCCCAGTACTCTTGACCATTCAACTGACCGTGCAGCCTTGTCTTAATCGATTCAACACGCTCTGGAAAACGAATGCCAGATTCATTCTCCAAGACGGTTCCAATCTGGTGTGCAGTCGTCAATCGAGCACTTGTCCTCAGATACCCAGAGCTCAAAGATGGATGGAACACGGAGCTGTACACCCCACCGTCCATATCCCAACAAGAACATCACCAGATTCAAGCTCGGTTGGATTCCTGGGCTTCTTCTCTTTCAGTACGTCCCTGCAAAACTCTTTTTTTCCCTTCAATTCTTAGCCCGTCTCAGAACTCAACATACATCATTCCTAAACTCCCATATCCCCTCCGTCCGCTATGGATCACACCCTCGACTCGTGTCTTCCCTCATCTCGCCGAGGGGTTCTTACCCCTCATATGTGTCTCGGCATCAAAAGTCCCTTCAGACGATTCCGGTCGTTCAGGTGGGTACACCTATGTCCAAGGATCGGGAGACGATCATGAGCTATGGGGGAACGGTCTCACTCCTGACATCTTTTGGAAGAACAAGGAGCTTTTGTTAGCCGCGCGGAGGGGTCAGCTCGAGAGCGTTGTTCGGGATGTCGTCGAGGCGTCTGTGATGAACAGTGCGTGCACTACAGCAAAAGAGATGAGTTTGATTAAAGCTGCGGGGGGTATAATCGGGTTATGTGCCATCTCCGATCTGTCGAAAGAGTTGCTTTTGGCAAACGAGGATACGGCGTATGTTCTCGCTGGTTCCGACCAATATGTTTGTTTCCTGTCTCTTAACGAAGACGAGAAAAGGATCCTCCATCTCCCTGCAACGGAAGGAAAACGCGGACACGACCAATACCTCCAAAACGTCCTCCCTCAAGCCGACCAATTCATATCCAAGGTCATCGCAGAGGGCATGAAGATATGCGTTGCCTGTCACACAGGGAACGATCTGTCAGTTGGCATCGTCCTCGTCGCTTTACAACGTCACTTTACCGACGAAGGAAAACAGAATACAAACTCATTGTCCGTAGGTGCGTATTCATACATCTTGTCTTCCTGCTTTAAAAGAAACCTAGTCCAAATCACCAAAAAATCACTTCGAAAACGTCTGGAATGGATAATATCTTCAAGACCGGAAACAAACCCCTCCCGATCAACCCTCAAACGCGTGAATGAATTCCTCTTGTCGGGTTCGTTCCGGCCGCTCGCTTCATCTGCGCCTCAACTTTGGGATCACGAGCATTCCACTGTTTGAATGCGACAAAGACCGGTCGATAGCGCCTTGGTGGCGGCTCCTTTTCTTCCTCCTCTTCGTCAGTCAGCACTGAGCTGGTTTCGTCCACGTCCATCGCTTTCGATTCGGATGGACGTCGTGCACGCATCCTGGGCTTTGTCGGACTGCCCACAACAGATGTTACTATTCGAACACGTTTCTGAGGAGACGGCGTCCGAGAAGAACCTTTGAGAGAAGGTTTAGTGGGGGTTCTGGGAGGTAGGCGATCTAGAGTAACTTTCGAGCTGGATGCTACCGGCTGAGAACGAGCAGGTCTCGCACGTTTGGAAGGCGACTCGGGGTCAGGGGGAGGTTCATGTTTACGTTTTCGAGGAGAGTTGGTCGCTGGTATTCGTTCAGAGGCTCTAGTGACGCGCTTAGAAGGCGAAGCGTCTGCAGGAGGTCGTCTGGTGGCTTCAGTTTTCGATAGCGAAGCTTGAGTAGTCGTTGATGCAATTCTAGCCGACTTTCTAGGAGAATCCGTAGGCTCTGCCTCTTTACTGTCAGCATCTTGGCGTTTCTGCGGTGAGACTGGAACAACTCTGCGTTTTTTCTCTGGAGATTTTCGTGGCGAAGCGGATGGAGTAGCAGGAAGACCCTGCTGGACACGACCGAGCTCTTCCAGTATTGACTCTGGAGGATTCACGGTCTGCAACACGCTTTGAACAGTGGTATGGTATGTGACCGCTTAAAGTCTGCTTGATTCATTGAGGACGCTTGCTGCGCCTCTTTTCGCCCGACATCCCCATTATTCAGTCTGAAGTCCGGGATCAATAAGCGTAATCCACAGACTAACTCCAGGCTCACTCGTCAGATGCAATTAACGCACAAATGGCCGGCAGCCCGACATTCGATTTCAGCTCGTGACCTGAGCCTGGCGCCGTTTTCGTCTTGGCAATTCGCAAAATCTCCAGTGCCCTCTTCAGAGTTTCAGGCTTCTGGCACAGTTTTTCCAAGAGCTCTTTTTCGGGACGTGGAATGGACATAGTCAAGCGCGTCGTGGTCACGGGACCAATAGCAACTCTTTCAACAGATCGGAGATGGCACATAACCCGATTATACCCCCCACAGCTTCAACCAAACTCATCTCTTTTGCTGTAGTACACGCACTGTTCATTACTGAGGCCTCGACGATATCCCGAACAACGCTCTCGAGCCAACAAAGCTCCTTGTTCTTCCAAAAGATTTCAGGAGTGAGACCGTTCCCCCATAGCTCATGATCGTCTCCTGATCCTTGGACATAGGGATTTACTTGGATTTACTGTCTTGCAACTCTTCACAGATACTTGTGTCCAATCGGAGCCAGAATTCGTGCTAAAATCTACAATAGATATAGTCTTGGGTATTTTAATAAGCCAACGACGCGTGTATATGCCGATATCTGGTTGTTGAGTTTTGGCAAACGAGGATACGGCGTACGTTCTCGTTGGTTCCGACCAAGATGTTTGTTTCCTGTCTCTTAACGAAGACGAGAAAAGGATCCTCCATCTCCCTGCAACGGAAGGAAAACGCGGACACGACCAATACCTCCAAAACGTCCTCCCTCAAGCCGACCAATTCATATCCAAGGTCATCACAGAGGGTATGAAGATATGCGTTGCCTGTCACACAGGGAACGATCTGTCGGTTGGGGTCGTCCTCGTTGCTTTACAACGCCACTTTACCGACAAAGGAAAACAGAATACAAACTCGTTGTCCGTAGGTGCGTATTCATACATCTTGTCTTCCTGATTTATGTAAAAGAACCTAGTCCAAATCACCAAAAAATCACTTCGAAAACGTCTGGAATGGATAATATCTTCAAGACCGGAAACAAACCCCTCCCGATCAACCCTCAAACGCGTGAATGAATTCCTCCTATCGGGTTCGTTCCGGCCTCTCTAAAGCACTCAGGCAACAGGAACCACACTCATCCCACTCAACGAACTATACACCATCACCCGAAATTCAGCTTTGATCCCAGGATCATAGGTTGAAGGAATTATCCAGTATTTTCCTGGTTGGAGGGTGGTCTTTGGTGTGACAACTCCCGAAACAACGTCGTCGTACCCCCCAGAGGTGGTTATCTGGGCATCTAACCCCAAAGATGGAGATTCCGAGGCTGGGAAGATGGTTACGTTCATGGAGGTGGTGCTTGAGGGACGGATGAGTTGTAGTCGAACCCTACAGATGTTGAATGGGAGGAAAGGCATTCAAAGCGAGGAACGTACTTGATTTGGGTAGGAGAACCAACACGGAACTCAAACTTTGGATTTTGACTGTATTGTCCAAAACTCGGGGCTCCTTTTGCCGTTTCAGTGTCCCTGGAACGATGAAGTCGCTTCTTCGAATAACAACGGCACCTACCATGCACCAAGAACAGTCCTCGTATACATCCCTGCGTCTTCTTGGGGTATCGCAGTGAGATTGCAAGGTAACGAACTCTGAACCTCCAAACTAAACGATCCGAGTTGGTTAGGTTGGAAAGTCGACAAGATGACAGTATAATCTCCAACTGGAAGTTGTTGATCCAGTCTAACGAATCCATGACCATACGCCCCCGAGCTTGCGGCTAAATCTTTCTGGAATAAACTACCCGTCGTTAGAATCAGGTAACGAAAAGTCCCAGTGGAAACGTACTCGAATATCCGCTGTCCCTGAGACCAAAGGACAGCGACATTCACGGGTAAACTCTTTGCCGTCTGCGCCATAATCGACACGTCTGATTTCGGCCTCGATCCCCCTCCGGGGTTCTTCGATGGGTGTATTTGTAGATGATACTGTGGGTTCACCATAAAAGATGGATGGGTAGGGTTTCCACCGGCTGTTTTTGTCGTAAAGGATCCCTCGATCTGTAATCCCCCTCCTGTCAGCGAGACTCGGACAGGGTAAGAAAAGGGATTACCGTGCTAGTAAAAGGAGGATTGGGGATATGTGTATCCCATGAGATTGATATATCCGAAGCATAGGCGTTTAGAGTGAATCCGACTTCCTTCGAGGGTCCTTCGTAGGAGGCAAATATGAATAAGGAGCCTTGAGTGACGGAACGTGGGATCTTGGTCTTCACCTAGATGACCTTCAGTATTGGGAACTCGAGGGGTTAGTGGCTTACGAGGACATGTGAGCTGTTGGTGTAAGTTCCCTATGAAAGATCAATCAACGCCTTTGAGGGTTTAGGCACGAACCATCACAGTCACCGACGCAGATATATCCATCCTCACTGCCGAATCCTCATACTCAACTTTAAGAGCAATGAAATCTGAAGTCTGTTGACTATCCACCACATGTCTAGTGAGCAGAACCCAGACATCTTGGCTGGTATGTTGAAAAGCTGTAAAATTCAACCGCAATTGTCGTGTACAGTCTACCAAGTCTGTTCGTTCAAGTGCACAACGAAGCGTGTAAGACTTACAATCAACTGTTCTAGTTGGTTTCCACATCCTAATTTCGCATCAGCCCATGACATAGGCTAGGCAGAACAAAGACCCTCACCCATGGAATGTTAACGTATGTTGCCACATCTTTGGGTCCCAGCTAAGATAAATCCCGTCGAACACATTGAGAGCATCAGACCATGGAATGTGCAACAATTCTAAACTCGATGAGTTGATTGTATAGTCCGAGATTGGAAACACAAACTAGCTGACTCGTCATTGCGGATCCAAGAATCCAACACTGTCACGATCCTTCCTTTGTCTTCGGTTTCTCGTATATCTGGAAATGCTGAGGATACGTCAATTGAAGAAAATGCGACTTACCAATGACAGCGTAACTATGTGCTTTGAGTAGGGCTACATGTTTCCAGTGAAGATTATCGCGTTGTCCTGTCCCGAGCGTGACCAAGCAGCGACCTGTTGAGGTTAGTCTTAGAAGAAGATAAGGACTATGCGACTGGCCATTCTCGAACCCGCTAGAGATGTTGTCCCACGTGTTTTCCCTCTCGAACTGTGGACTGTAAGAGGATTAGCACTCGTTACAATGGTCGAAAAAGCATGACCTCTGGATCTCAATCTGGTCAGGAATCCAACCAATGAATGCACTAGAAATGGTTTGGTAAGCCCTGAGGTAGCGAATAAAGCCCAAATTCGTACTGAAGATCAATGCTCGAGTTACTGAATCATGGTAAGTGATTGAAACGTCAGTACGGCTATCACTTACGACCCAGGAAAGTCATAGCCACCCATCATTTTCATATACTGAGACGTCAGCTCATTCATGCGCGGGAAAGAAAAGACTAACGCCTTTCTCTACAATACTAGGCCATGTAATTGGAAGGCCAGAAGTCGGAGAGGCACAGGACATGCACATCATTTTTCCTGTGGTCGGTTCACATGGCAGCTGGTCGTCTACGACTGTGAAGGAGTTAAACTTGCTAGTGTCAAGCTTGACCAGGTGTTTACCGATCTGGTTACTTTTCGTTAAAGCCTGCAGAATCGAGGATAGAAGCACATACACGCCTCCAAATTCCGTTATGGAGAAATTGAAGATCATAACGGCCGACGGACATGGATTTAGGCGTCAAGGACTGCACTAACTTCCGCACAAGTCAATATTGTATTCGGTTTGATAACGAAACAATACCTCGGATTTGAAACGTCGGGCATGCTCTATACATACCGACACTGATGCGCAAACAGAACAATCTGTAACAATATTCTGACGGATGAGATGAGCTTCGAGACGAGATGTCTCTGCCACAGAAGAGGAAGGTCTTTGCCAGACAGGCGAAACTCTGCGTTGTTCTGGGGACAAGCTAGGTTGACCGTCTGGATCTCTGCATAGTATGAGCACATATTAGAAAATAAACATGACCTACATGAACAAAGAAGACGAAGAAGAATAGGCAAGCTCAGTCCACGGTGGTAGCCGCAGTCCATTGATCCGTTCGCCTTTCTTTAAGACATATGATTGTTCCTCTTACTTGTCAGCTTGGCCACAAGTGAAAGAAGTGGCGACTCCATACGAGGTGAGTGGTAGTCTACGCCTACAGGTGTGAGAGTCACGGACTCTTGTCCGAATTGCGGCTTCTCGGTAAAAGCTTTGATTTTCTCAGCACGCTCGAGAGCTTTAGAAGCCTTTGCCTTGAGCCGGGTTTTGTCTTGGTCGTTCTCCCGGCTCAAATGGATGTACAATTCTGCAGCCTTGATGTATAGTCGGAATGCCGCATCAAAGTCTTGGCTGAGTTCGGCCTTGGCGGCCTTTGTTTGTATTGCCTACGTGACTCTGAGCAAATCTTTTGCAGTTCCAGGTAATTCGAGCCCAAACCTCGGCCTCCTGGATTGGAGAAGACTTGGAGCTCCTCTGCATTCAAGTCAGACCTATGCCAGTGTCACGTTACGCATCTCATTTCCTTCCGGACCTCCGCACGCGGAATCTGCACGGGATGATCTGCGTCCAATGTCCACCACCCTCGCACTGCAATTCAGGAAATTTTAGGAGAATTTCGCAAGCTGCCGTGGTTAGTGCCAAAACCCACGTCGCCGATGTCACCTGTGGTGGCACTTGCTGGCACTTGCCACTGCCAGTCGTGAGCGGGCTACTTAGTATGCAGTCATTACGAAATTCATCTAACCGCGGGTCCTGTTTCGCTCTCTCCCACTAGATTCCGAGTCTCGAGGTCGCAATGTCCTCCAAACCTGCTTTGCCAGCCACGCTGGGTGCCTTTTACATTGGTTCAAATGTTGCAACGCTGTGCGTCTATCCAGCAAATCCTTACCTATGCTAGTTCTGACTGCGTGCAGGTTTTACGGAGCTAGCTGCCTGCAGACATTCATTTACACAAACTCTCATCGTGCTCGAAGAGACGGTAATGGGCTGAAAAGCCTTGTATACTTCGTGTTGTAAGTGCAAAAACTTCCAACACACGTTCAAACTAATGATTTTGTCAGTGTGAATATTGATTTTTTTTCTACTGCAGCCCGCTAACTCTGGATGTAGGCGATCGACACTGTCAACCAGGCCATGTTGCTAGCAGGTCTATACAGCACCTTGATTATCGACTATGCCGATCCTGAGGCTCTTGCAAGCTCGAGGGCCGCGGAGTAAGCTCATATCGTTTTATTTACTCTCAAACTCACACTTGGCCTCTCAGGTTCTTTTTCGTACGTCTGGTCTTCTTTTGCAAGCTCACTAACCAGTTTCGGGATCCCAACAGGCCGCAGGAATTACTGGGGTACGAGTAGCGTTTGTTTAAATTTAGATTTTAGCGTTCTTACCCTCTCTAGGACGTTACCATTGTTTCAGTCCAGCTGCAAGTCGAACAGAGAGGATATAGTGTATACTGACTTACTACAGATTCTTTTGCTACCGCATATGGGCTTTCAGTGTCCCATTTGTGAAACTGTATAGGTCAACCATTACAATCATTATGGTAACTCTGAGACGTCTTTTCTGTCCCACTCTTCCTCATGCGTACCACAGGTTGCACTTGCCCTATTAAGTTTCGGTGCGTATAATACATTTATTCCCGCCCTGGACATCCATGCCTTATCGTTTATGCAGCAACCAACCTACGTATGAAAACAAACCAGAATAGCTCAACGCTGATGACACCGCAGGTTTTGATGTGGCCGCTCTCCACCATCGCTTTCTGGCACCGGACACTTCGGACCCCATACTAACTGTCAGTCTCTCTAATTCCTGGAAATTTCTTACCTTTATCTCTAGCTCTCCTTTCTGTTTGCGGTCATATGCGGCATGTCATTTGATCTGATCCTAACCATCATTATGAGCAAGTCAAAACACTTTGAATTTCCGTTCCCGTGCTAAATAACTAAAGGTTCTACCTTTCATCGCGCACGATCTGGCGCAGCCGAGGCGTTCAAGAATAGCGAAGCGGAATACTCTTCCCGGAGTAACCACGTCATCAACCTCTTGATCCTGTTGACTGTGAAAACAAATTTGCTTACAACGTATTCGCATAATAAGTTTTTCCGCATGAGTTGATCTTATTTTTTTAGTCTGTTGTCAGTTGGTGAATTAGCGACAGTGAGGTTAAAACCTCTTCAAGGTGAAATTCGCTAACGCACGAAGTTCTTGGTCATTCCGACTGGTGCGGTATACGCAGGTATAGCGTTTATACGCATTAAAAGTGAGATTCCAATAAATGCTGAACGCACTGATTCAAACTACACCTAGCATACTTCAATACCTTCCTTGCTATGTACGACCCTCTCCTCCTTGATGGCGTCACCTTACGTTCATTTGATAAGATTGAACTCGCGCGAGTACCTGAGTGGGATGCTGGATAATCCACATCTAACTCTAGTCTCCACACCGAATAATTCTCCGGATGAGGGACTGAGACCAGTAATAACTAATTTCGAAGTGAGCAGTCAAAATGTGGGCTTATTCTTTAAAAAACTTTCGGTCGTTACTCAATATACCCGTCAGGCATCGACAAGGAAGCTACCGAGAGAAGTGATCGAGATAGTAAACCGATCTCTCTCATGATTGTGGCTCCAGTGTCGTCAAAATTGTATTGTACATTCGTCGAGCTTGTAGTACTCTAAGTAATCTATCACACAACCAAGAACACCGTCGCATCGCCATGGCCGATGAATTGCAGGTGAGCTAAAAGGTTTGTCAACATGTCCAATGCAACGTAAAATTAAAATGTATTAGGGTTTTGGAAAATTGCATTTGATGATATCATGATCTTTGATGATATTATAAATACATTCCTGTTTTTTTATCAACAGAAGACTGCTTAAAATTACAGACTTTTCACTGAGACTCGTAGGCAGGAGGAGCAGGAAGCTGGAATCGGAGCTCCTCCAAACAATCGTTCAGCCTGTTGATCCTGCGCAATATGTCTCCTTCTTGAGCTTGTACAACTTCTATGCCACCATCAGAAGCGACTGCGTCATGCAAAAGAGGAGAAGATAAATCAGTAGACCCTCTCACTGATTCTACTGCGTCGGATATTGAAAGCGGTTGGGGCACAAGATCGTCAGCCGTCTTGAGGTACGGAAATACGCCTGTCGGATCAAGATCAACTAAAGAGAACGCAAGCAATTGAGTATTTTGGAGCGAGGGTTCAAAGATAGACGCACTAGGACCAGCTCTCTCCCGTATCCTTCTCTTGTGACGTCGGAGGAGAAAAGTACCAAGTATCGCCACCACGACCAAAGCAACAATGATTCCTGTGGCAATCCCAACAATCTTCTTACGATCCGGATGAACTGGCTCACTTAGTGTCAGAGTGGGCATACCGGCAAATTTGTCGAAACTTGGAAGATAAGCATATGATAAAAAGGCAAATGTATGCCCTCCAGTCAAATCCGTCAGTGTGATCTCGACTGTATGCTCCGGGGTGCTTCCCATGTACGGGGTATCATAAAATTCATAATAGCCATGGTTGGTTGCACCACCCAAAGGATCTGAGGGATCTTGTATGATGATCGGCACTGCTGTTTGATCATCCAGAGCAACATCGAGAGTCATATTTCCTGCGTGCAGCACTTGCACACGGGTGAAAGCCTTCATAGAATACCCTGGAATCGATTTATCACAAGATACTGGATAAAGAAACGGAATGTACCAGCGAAGGCGAATCTTATCTTATCCCCCTTCGTGAAGCTCTCACGGGTCAATCCATCCGCACTGATCTGCCAGTTCCCGATGTACTCTATCGTAGGATTAGTGTGGTTTACATACAGTGTTTCCTGTACGAGACTTGTTGCAACCGAAGGGGTGATGAGAGCGAAATCGACGCGTAGGGACGCGTGATTATCAAGAACGACCTGGATGTTATATGATCCATCGGAGAGAGCCGAGGAGTTGTAGAGGGGCAGATCGGATATGTTATAAGCATTAATCGTTTCTGGAGGGCTACCATCTACGACAACAGTGTATCCGCACATGTCTGAGGTATTAAGACACTGTAAGGTTCCCCACAGGAGTGCAGCTGTGCCTACCGTGGAAAAATAAGCAGGGAGACATAGAAGGAAGTCTGCAAATGTACCGGAGAATGTAAGATTTGTTTGAGCTGGATAGGAAGCATTGTGCTGGCTGGGGTCAGGAACAGAGCAAGTGCCTCCAAGGCCACCCCCCTGAGTATCCCAGCCCGTGTTGTAGGTAAAATAGCTGGACACATTAGCAGGGATTGTGTTAGTTTCAACATTATCCGCAAGAATCCAGGTTGTTGTTTGTGCCATGTAGGCAGCTGGGGGAACCAAAAACATGTGTAATGATGATGATGATGATGATGATGATGATGAGACTGTACTCAACGCTGGTATAACCGTTCACGAGATCAAGAGCTGTGCATTCAGGGCCATCCTGGACCTGGCCGGGTGCCTTGTGGCCTGATGAACAGATGCTGATGGAAGGAAAGAAGGAGGAATACACACACTAGCAAAGGTCGCAATAAGAAACAGCCAGGTTCCGTCCCAAGTTCCAATACGCACTGCGTCCAGATGCGTGTGACGGGTGCCATATAGACATATCGAGTTCCGACCCCCAAACTGAGTGTCTCCCTTTCAATGCCTATCATGGGGAACCAGGCGCTGGATAGTTGCTTCCTTCACGAGATCGCGTCAAAAACCAGGGGCAGAGGGCCGAGAATCCGGTACTAGACGATTAGGGTCTTGATAATTTAGTTAACATCCCACATCTTTGGGCTGTATGGTTTGGCGGTTGACGATTGACCTACAAATTGTGAAAATGTTTCTAGCAAGCTAACCTCTAGCCTCGTCCCCAGACTCTCTGACGTCATTGTGGTAAATATCCAAAAATAACTCGCCTAACCGATTTCACCGGCGCACGGGAGATTCACGTGCAGCCTTCGCTTCCTTACCAGTGTGTCGTCCTGCCTCTGATACCTCCGTAGATTCAGATACCCTTCATAATAACTAATAACTGTTAACTCGTCCTCTATGCTTCATAATTCCGAGGCTTCGCCAGGCCTTCCGAAGAAGCCTTTTCGCAATGATCAGTACTCTGAAACTTGTAATATTATCCTCAAAGCATTGACGACATGAAATAATCAGCTAGGGCCGGCTTTGACCGGCAACGCCTGCTACCACTTAAGAGTGGGAGAAAAAAAAACAATGGATTGTAGATTCGACCGAAGTAAGTAAATAATTACTCAATCTTCAATAGTGATTGCCAGGGCTCGGCTCAAGCCTGAAGCCGAGCCGAGCCAGGCCCTGAAAAGCCGAGCCTAAGCCGAGCCTAACATCACGGCCTGGGAAGGCTTAGGCTCGGGCTTCAATTTTGAAAGCCTGAAGCCCTGAGGCAAAGCCCTACAGGCCTAGGGCTTGTATACACTCTATACGAACGTAGAAAGGACACGACTTACTGGCATAATCAATCAAATACCCAGGAGGTAACGTTGCAATGAATACGATAGGAACCAACATTCAATATTCACTATTATTAATGCGGCTCCTGACCAGCTTTTTTGTGTTTGAGCATCTATTTACTTAAATACTGGGGTCTGAGCTTGCTGAGTGATAACCAATTTTGACAGAATGCATCTGCAAATGGATAGTTTACTAGTGTTTTGTTATTTTCTCATGCCTCGAGTACTCTTTTCCAACTGTGATGCAGTAATTGTTGTTACAGCATCAGGAAAAATTTGGGAAAAAGTGACTAAGGCCCCAGTGTCCCTAGTGTCCTGGGACATCCCAATGCATCCTGAGGTGTCTTAGGATGTCTTAGGGATGTGTCTGGATGTGTTAGGGATGCCTCAGGATGCCTCTAGATGTCCTGAGACACTATGAGGACACTGGGGACACTGGGGCCTTAGTCACCTTTTTCCTGATGAGCAGACCTTAATTTGTAGCATGGTACTCTGGATACAGCACAAGGAGGTTTAGAATAGAATTATTTACATGAATATAATGAATCTGCATATTTTCATTGGCCTTTTCGTGTGAAAAAGGTATTATGTAATTTTTATATACAGGCCCTGGGCAAAGCCCAAGCCAGGCTGGGCCCTGCTAGGGCTTGGGGCTTAGGCTCGGGCTTCAAACTTGATAAGCCCAGGCCCGATGAAGCCGAGCCCTATCCCAGGGTACCGAGCCGAGCCGAGCCCTGGCAAACACTAATCTTCAATGTGGAAGACTTTGCCAGATTGAGGTGATCACGTGAGAAAAGAGCAGATAATGTTGCGTCAGCAGATCTCCATTCTTCAAAATTGAAGTCTGCATCCCTTTCAAGGAGCCAGTCGTGAACGATGTCCTTGAGTGTAAAATTTATGCCCGGTCTGGCATTTATGTTAATGCGACAGGTGGGACATTTGACCGCCTTTTTCGGGAGAGCCGATTCTTGCAGCAAAATTTGAACAGTGTCTACGTGACAAACAGTATGGCCACACGGCAGTCTACAAAGGTTTACAACGATCTGTTAGTTAAGGAGAAACTTACAATATTGGATGCACCATACTGTACTATTACGACCAAGTGTTCACAGGGTGTTACACGTTACACCTAGTGATCACTGGCCAAGGTGATCACTCTCGGTCCCATGACCGTTACACCCTGATTCACCTTCCTAAATGGGTGCGGAGCGCCACCCAAAAAGGAAATAAGTGCCTATTTGGATTCTGTAACGCGTTCAAAACAGGACCGTTACCCGTTACACAGACCAAATCAGTTCAGTTCAGTGACCTGCGTTACAGGTTACTGAACACTTGGTCGTAATAGTACAGTAATCTGATAGCTATCGGACATAGAAAACTAGCAGGTGCGGTAGGACTGCTGAGAAGATGGATCGAAAATTACAGGCACAGAATCACCATCAACAGAGGTGAGGACATTGCCAGAGGAGTGCAGATCAAGTAGCATTTGAGGGGGAATGAAGGGAAGAGATCCAGAACAAACCATATTCATAAGCAGGTAGAACAAAGGCTGATGAGACCATCGGACCGACATCCTGTTGACACTACAAACAAAGGTGCACAGCTTTGAGACCAAAATTCTGATTTACCGCC
>QLOY01002692.1:0-18941 GCA_003313965.1 Megacollybia marginata
GGTCAAGGGACAAGAAAACTCCACATGATTGTCTAAAAGTGTATAGAGGCTTAGTATAGAATGCGTATTAATCCAAGTTCCATCGTCGTAGGTTTTCCCGAGAAGGAACCAGCCAATGATCTTGCACATGCTCATCACTGATGCTTCATAGGTTGTGAAAGACTCAGACTGTGTGTTATCTAACTGATCGGAGTATGCGATAGCTTGATATTCACAGAACATTGGTTGTCGGCTTAAGCGCTCATTTCAAGCGCCTAGAAAGACAGCCGATGGGAAAAGGAAGCAGGTGGCTGTGCCATATGCTTCCTTGTCTTGCATACTCGTTTGCTCAATACCTTTCCTCGCTGCAATCTCTGTCGCCTCAGTTTAAAAATACTCTTCAAGTGTATTTTCAGATTTCCCAACACCCTCTTCAACTTGCCGCCACTCTCAGCCACGCAGGTATCTCATTCGGAAATAGGTACTCTTGCTCAAGCATATCTCAGGCTTTCTTGGGTGCTTGTTACTCAGGCTGCTATTATTCCCATTGAAAATCACATTGCATTTAGTAGGCACCTCCCACGTCATTTCACCATGACTCCCTACTCTACCCACCTGCCACTATGATCACATCGTTACCAGCATCCTTCCATACTCTCCATCCAACAGTCCACTTTATAGCCCATGTTCTGCATCTGCTGTCGCATTGATTCCCGCTGTAAACAAACCCCCTGCATGTTTGCTAAATATAGTATAGGCAGCTGTATTAATATAGCCTGAGTGTGTTTGGTGCATTTCTTGTGTGAAGAAAGGTGTTGTCAGTCTGGTTAGTCGGGTGTTTCTTCGTGCATAAACCTGTCGACTCTGGTTAGATCCATATATGGAATGGCATGCATCAGTATTTTCAAGGTTTTCTTTTTGACTTTTTGAGCTTTTTAGCTTGTTAACAAGCTAAAAAGTTGAAAAGCGGACAGGGCAAGGCCTGACAGCACAGGACAAGCTAACAAGGCAGCAAGCTGGTGCTGTACAACTAAATACTGACTAAGTAAGTAATTCGTGACTATGATGGTCAACAAAGTGGTTTACAAAGTAATCTCTAAATGCATCTAATGCGTAAATATGCTTGAAATCTTCTGGGAGGAAACCAGTTCCATATCGAGGCAACAAATGTGCACCACGGAGAATTGAGTCAAGAGGTAGGACTTGCACACTGCGCTGTCCATCAGGATTGAGTTCGGGTTCTACCACCCACATTCTGGTATCAGGATCAGGCTTGTCTGCTGTATTGATGAACCAATTCACAAGCGCACATGGAATGTCAGTTTTGTAATGGTCAAAAAGAGCAGAACATGAGCAATAAGCATTCCACGCATTGGTCGAGCACCTGTGTCCTCTAAAGCAACAAAAACTGTATCAAAACAATGACCAGCTGACCAGTTTGCATTTGCACATATCATTTCTTGGTGCATACCCCCAACACCACAAAGATCGTGTTGGAAGTGTCACAGTCACGACACTGTGTCACTCATGTGTCTGACAAGATCACCGACATTATACCGGAATACACACTATCAACCAATAGGAAAGATACAGAGGATTACATATACTCCTAGGTTATTCCGTCCAATAGCATATGTCCCTCTGGGAATCTGCTTACTGTCTGCAGTCATTGCTGACTGATGTAGTAGATAAGAGGTAGCCCTGTGGGCTGAGTTATATACGCACAGACCATCGTAGTTGGTATATAAGCTGTGTAAGTAGTCAGGGATAATTCGAGTACTTAGTTACTTTGCTCTATAAGCCTTGCTCTAACACTAGCCTATCAAGCACAAGCCTTATCTCAAGTAAGTAAGACGTTTACCCAGTGCTTACCAGCCCTACCAGTGCGTACCGCAATTCATACATACCTATGCTGCAAGTATAGGTGGTCTGTCTAACAATGGACTGCCCTTACTTTCATCAGGTTATGGGCCCTGAATAGCTTGAACTGGTACAGTCATCTGGTGATTAACTGGTCTTACTACTTGTGGATAGTAGTAGCTTCCACTGACATTGAACCGACAGCCTACCTTAATAATATAACCATCCCAATGTATACTACATAGGGCATCCCTTTCTTATACCCTAGGCCAGGCCCTGCAGTCGTACGCAGCTGCCAGCTCGGGAAGAAGCATAGAGACTTCATTCTCTATGTTTGGACTTATGGCCCCTCTGTGCGCTGTCTGCCCTATACGTCAGTAGTGTAACATGGACATTTTGGTTCATAGGTAGTTAGTACAGACATTCCCCTTAGTGGTCCTAAGTCCCCTCTAAAGTCAATTACTGTCGACATGCTGTTGAAACCTTAATACCTGAACATATTTGGTTAACTCCGAAGAGTTCCAGACTATTTTGGTTCACACTTGTGCCGGGTTCCAGGGCATATACTGGAAATCGCAACTCCATTAGGAAAGGCACGTTGGTGCTGATGGAGTTCGATTGAGTGTGACCATATGGTTGGGAACCATCTGTTCAAAGGAACAATATATGCATCTGTTCTAGACGTCCACAACCAGGAACTTCTGCCTTAGTTAAACCTATGGAAAAGTCCGCCTGGGATAAAACCCTAAAGGATGACCATAGTTAGGACTTTGGTATAGTTGTGGATAAGCACTTTGTGCCCAACATCTAGTAAAGAATTAAACAAGCATGTCTTCCTTAGATGAAATGTTCTAATAACAAGGAATTAAACCTCCCATGCGATAAGGAAAGACGAATTCTTTGACCACTAAGTCTTATAGTACGTTCCAGTTGGGATGACGTAGAAGATCCCGATGGACCGAATGTACTGATGGATAATCACCACTTGATTCACCATGTTCACTTTATTCACCCATATGAATCGTGACGCACAAGATCCTTCACCCGATCTCTATGCTGGATTAACCACCACTGTCACAATACGATTCTAACCTCACCCACAGAACTTCCAAACTTTCAAATATCAAATTCAAAATGTCTTCCACCTCTGCCACCAAGATCACTGCCTCCATCCCCACCCTTAAGGGCATGGACAACTATTACAAGTGGGCCTCTACTTTAAAGGCCTACTTCATGGTACAAGGAGTCTGGCTTATCGTCAACAAAAAGCCGACCCTCACAACAACTGTGGCGATTCCCACTGTTTATAATACTGCGAATACAATCTGTATACAGATGCAAAAACCTGCATCTGATAATGCAGATGAAATCAAGAAATGGACTGAAGATGACATGCAGGCTAACGGCCTCATGATATTATACATGGATATTGAAATCCGTGAAAAATACATGAAGGCCACTGCTGCCGAAACCTGGACTGTGTTGCAAACCAGTTTGGCAAACTCAGTCAAATTGCAGTCAATACATTATATAATGAAATGACCAAATATGAAATTCATGATAATACGCAAAATGGGAAAGACTTCCCACAACAGCTTGCCCATAAAGCAAGCTTGATGCAGCAAGCTAATGAAGCTGGTCACAAATTGGAGGAAGCACAGAGAGTCATAATTTTGACCTCTGCCTTATCCCCCAAATGGAAACATATGATTGATGCTGCTCAAATGGGTGGTACGTTCACAACTGTGGACACCACCATCAAACTTCTTACTGAAAAATGGCTCAGTGACAAAGCTAGAAAGCAGAATCACTCAGCCATGCCTGCCAAGATTACTGGGTTACTGTGTTATACGCCGAAGACTCAGAATCAAGGCCAGGCTCAAAATCAGCCTAGACCCGGGCCTGCTAATTAACAGGCACGTACATGGCCTAATACGCAAACAGCTCCGGCTGCTGTGGGGGCTAAGACTGATGATCAGAAGAAGGATAAAAAGAAAGCAGCCAACAAGAAGAGAAGAGACCATAAGAAAGCCAAGCGAGCTGCAATGGCAGCTCAAGCTGGGATAGATGAAGCCGATGGCGTTCCAATAGATGCTATGGGAGATGTAGCCTTAGTAGCTGCAGACGTAACATCTTTTAACCTTAATGAAAGATCATACACAGCCTTAATGGCTGAAAATGATGAATCAATAGGAAAAGATGAACGTGCGATGGATAACCTTATAAGGTCAACTCCACCGTCCCATATAATCTATGATGAACCAGAAGACATCTATACAGATGATTCTGATTGCGCTTCCGATCTGAACCCAATCGAGATGAGATCGAGGAAATCAAGGCTGAATTAATAATTAGAAATCCTGATGCTACAATTCCAGGATCATCTATTATAATTGGTAAACCTTTACCGGTACCACCACCAAGAAGCTCTACCGCTCCTGGTGTGCTTGGCTCTCCTATCAAACTCAAGATCAAGGAAGAAGAAGAAGTTAAATTCCTTATTAAAAAGGAAAAAACTTCACCTTCCGTATCCTTCTCTCCAATTGTTGAAGAAGTTTCGCCCACTATTAAATTAGAGGACGAATCACCAACTCCTGTTCCCAGACCAGTAACTACCGGTCCTAAAGTTAGGAGAAGCACATTTAGAAATGTGCACCCTATCACGACCCAAGAAGCTGCTGCACGAGTTGCACACCTCTTCGAAGAAGGACAATGATCGCTTAATGTGATGTGAATTCTTGAAGAAGAACAGCCCTTTCGAGATACCTCTCGAGACATTCCCACTGCTCCCCCGTCACCTGTTGGCCCGAGCAGATCAAATCCCTTTCAACAGAGAGCAACACCCATTTCGTCTAAAGACAAAGGCAAAGGAATTGCTGTGGACACTTATGTTGTTCATTCCGGTGATATTCATGGACTTATACAACCTACTCTGAAAAGTCCCAAGAAAGAAAATCCTTTCGCTGCAATCTTCTCTTTGGAATCTTCTGATGAAATTAATCCGGTTCCTATGGATACGAGCCATGGCTCGTATGGAAGGAATGAACCTAGTGTTTCTCATTCTGGAAATGAGAAACTTCACGATCATCATCCTGATAATGTTCATGATGATATTCATATGGCTCAATTCCATCCAGTCCCAAATCCTACACAAGTCTCTTCAGACAGGAGAGAGATGTTTAAACGTACTGGAGAAATCACTCCTCCGGATTCACAAGCTCGAGAATGGGTGCAATCGTTAGAATACCCAATCATGAAAAATATGCTCAAAAGAAAAACCAGAGGATTATCTCCAAAATGAGACTACTCTCCAAAAGAACTCTTTGACATGAGTCGACAAGTGATTGGACCCGAACGTAGAACAATATACGACTATTACAGTCAGTACAATGACACCATCATTCGGGAATTGATGCAGGCACCAGTTCCTGACATCAAAGTCATCAATCAACTGTTGACCACAGTCACTGATCCTCAATTGATTAAAGAAGTAACGGATTTCCTTGATAAGGAGATCCAAAATGTCTTGAACAACATTGAGGATCAATTTCAACAAGATCTTCTTAATATTCCAGCAATTCACCAGCTTCGAAAGAAGCTTCATATTAAAGAAGACATGGTGATAAACCACGACTGTTTACGTCAAGGGTTCATCTGTCGAAGAAATGATCTTGGCTATAACCATTTGTGTTCAGCTGAACTAAAAGATCATCAAGAAATCCATATGGCTGCCCATGGTTGGCACTTGCTCAAATGGGGCAGATATTCTGTCGAAGCCCTTGAGGCCAAATGGAAAGAGCTGCTTACCATAAATCAAATGCATGGTAGAGAAGCCATAAACTATTGCATTGGCTGCTCTCCAAAATTGATGGACATATCACTCAAGATGATTCTTTATCATCTAGAACACCTTTGCGAAGCAAGAACTGTGAGAGATTCTCCTCACAAAATAATGTTTAGAAACGGCTATCCAATCTTTTCATTTGACGATCGTGTCCCTGACAGCGATTTTGGTAACAACTTGGCTGGCTGGATTAATGCCCAGAAACTTGATTGGAAAGCACTTCCTTGGGAAAGCAGTAGTCATCAGAATACCATGATCATACCACTTGATCAGGTATACAACTATCAGACTCTGCAAACCATCAACAATTGGGTCGCAAACATTATGTGGAACCACAAGATCAACGGATACTGCAACAGATGTTCACAAGAATGAGACAAGGACAGGCTCAGGAGATTAGCCACCTTGACAAAATACAATGCAGAATATCAAGAAAGCGAATCCTTAAGATTAAAGGAACACTATATACCTCGAAACATCAAAGAAGTTGGCAACGATACCAATCCTTCTTTTGGATCAATCTCCTATGTTGGAGATCCTTCTCAGGCCCCACTCCAAGCATGGATGGATGCCTGGAATATGACAATCGATGAAGATGCCTCAGTGCATAAGGAAAATAGGTTGCAAAGGAAAATTGAACGGGAACCGATGAAAATTGTTCCACAAAAAGAAACCTTTAAACCTAATCCGGCTTCAGCCCCTTCAAATAAGGGAAAGCTGACATATCTGCAGCAAGTGCTAGCAGAACAGCAAGCAACCGCAAGGGAACAGCTGGCAGCAGCACAACACTACAGATTGACTTATGCAGCACAAGCCAACTTGGACATACAGAGAAGACCAAAGAAATGGCGTGCTCAATGCCAATACAGCAGTTCAAGTAATGAGACAGTCCCTCAACCGAGAGGACTGAGACATTATAAACTAGAGGACGTCTTCCCTGACAACGACATCCTGCAATGGAACGAGGATATCTATGATCTGGTAGATGAAGGCAATGGCTACAGCCATTACGAAAGTTTTGCTCAATGGTACGGAACACTTTATCCTAAATGGTCTAACGCGCCTACAGATTCTTCATGAACTGTAGAGTACAGCAATGTATTAGCTAGTTGCAATTTAGCTGACTCTGCAAACATTGCGCGTGATAAGACTGTAAGATATTGGCTTATGGATAGTGGTTGTACCACTCATATTACTCCATGCCATGAGGATTTTGTGTCCTACCGTGAATTTGAAATGCCACACTTATTGAAAGGCGTCAATAAGAACAATAAAATAGCTCTCAGGGGTGAGGGTACTGTCTTAATAAAGACATATGTGAATGGTGAATGACGAATCACAAAACTATATCCTGTGGTGTATTATCTGGAAGCTCAAAATCGACTTTTGTCGGTTGGCAAACTTATAGGGAACGACTGTGTACTTGTTAGCAATGCTACCTGCACACAAGTTGTTCACAAAAAGACTGATAAAGTACTCTATACCGGCTTACCCGTGGATGCAAGTAATAAACTTCTCCACTGGCTTTCTTCCATTATATGGAATTCGGAAAAAGCCTGGGAATCAGTCTTCATGTCAAAAACGGTTGACTATGACACATGGCATAATCACATGGCACATGCCAGCAAAAAAGTTATGCGTCATTTGGAAACGCACCTTAAAGGTGTAAAAGTCAAAGGTTTATCGAAGCTCAGCACCTGCAAAGGATGTGAGATGGGTAAACATGTATCGAAATCGTATCCTGCATCAGAAAAAAGAGCCACACAAATTCTACACCTAATCCATGCTGATTTGATCGAATTTCCTGTACGATCATATCATGGATTCAAGTTTGTAATCAACTTCCTTGATGATCATTCTTCATATGCCTATCATGAACTTCTTAAACATAAGGATGCTGCCTTCATTGCATTCAAGAAGTTCAAAGCGTTAATGGAGAGAAAGACAGGCAAGAAGATCAAACAATTTCACATAGACCGAGGAGGAGAATTCCTAAGTGGCGAATTCAAACATTTTCTGAATACAGAAGGAATATCTGTGCACCCAAGTGCGCCTCATACGCATCAGCAAAATGGAAGAGCAGAACATCTTAATAGAACATTGACTGACAAAGAAGAAGCCTTACATCATATGGCATGCTGTCCCATCTCATGGTGGGAATTTGCCTATAACACAGCTATCTTTGTCTACAACTGCACTCCAATGAAGCGCTTGGATTGGAAAACTCCAAATGAAGTTTTCAACAATAAACAACCTGATGTCTCATATTTTAGAGTCTTTGGTTGTGGTGCATATGTATTCATTCCTAAAAATAGAAGAAAGAATAAGCTCTCTCCGAAGAGAGAAGCTATGACCTTTGTTGGTTATGACGTCGGATCGAAATCTTATCTATTCATGGATTCCACGAATACGATATGTAGTAGCCCTGATGCTACTTTTGATGAACTATGGTTTCCAAAATGCAAAGACAGTAAACCATTTGAGCGTTTAGAACCCGATAAACAAAATAAATCTTTGTCTATTCCGAGGGATAATGATGATTCCTCTGGTAATGACAATAATGACTCGGATGATGGATTTGATTTCAAGCCCTCTCATCCTCCCAATAAACTGGATCAGATGGACGACTATGTATCCCCTCGTCCTCCCTCCAGACAGTCGAGCGACGGCTCTTCTTCATCTGGAAGTGAAAAATCTGTTCCATCTACTCAACCAAGTCAACCACCACCTGTACAAGGTGATGATGACGAGCAAGAACTACCACTTGCTCAGCGCCACGAAAGACAAGCAGAAAAAGCTCCTGAACGCGGAACACCAATTCCTGTTAGTGTTAAAAATCCTATTATTAGGGATTTAAGTGAAGGTGTTATTCCAGCACCTGCACCAGGTACTGCTCCTTTAAAGCCTTTAAAACAAGGCTGGGCTCGCAAACATCAAGATGGCTTGACAGTTTGGTATAATGCCACGAGCCAGAAATTTGTTCAAGAGCGAAAACAAGTCGAAGCCGATATGGCTATGGTACTTGAACAAGGGGGTGAAAAATTGTACCTTGCACTACTTTCCTGTTTCTGACACAGAAAAAGAATGGAATTTCAAAGACATTCTCAAACTTCCAGAAAGTGAAAAGAAACAATGGTTAAAGGCATGCAAAGAGGAATTGGATGCATTGGAAAAGAGAAAAGTTTATGAGTTAGTTAAATTACCACCTGGAAGAAAAGCAATCAGAAACCACTGGGTGTTCAACACTAAATCAGACTTGCGCAAACACGCTAGACTGGTGGTGAAAGGTTTTTCTGAAATAGAAGGAATTGATTACGATGGATTGTTCTCTCCAGTCATCAGATATGACACAGTTCGTATCTTATTGGCCTTAGCAGCAATCAAGGATTGGGAACTCGAAGGGCTGGACATCAAGACTGCCTTCTTATATGGCAAACTTGATAAGGAGATTTACATGGAACAACCTGAAGGATTCGTCAAGAAGATAGGATATGTTTGTCGATTACTCTGTGCCCTATATGGTCTCAAACAAGCAAGCCTAGAATGGTGGAAAGAGTGCAGAGCCTCTATGATTGAAATGGAGTCCGTAAACTGCTTGTCAGATGTGGGAGTTTTTATCTTCAGGAACAAAAGAGGTTTTGTGATTGTAATCATCTATGTTGATGATGTGATCTTTATGGGACCAAACAAGAAGCTTCTGATGGAAAAGAAGCAAGAGTTCATGGCTAAATGGGAATGCCAAGATCTCAGGGAATGTAAAGAGTTTTTAGGAATGGTTATAACGAGAGATAGGTCCAAGAGGTTGATTACTCTTGACCAAGAAACATACCTAGAGAAAATTCTTAAACGTTTCAACATGGAGAATGCCAACGTTGCACAGACTCCATTACCAGCTGGGTACAAACCAGCGATCAACAATGATCCGGTTGATGAAGTACTCAAGAGGCAATATCAGTCGATCATAGGTTCTCTCCTATACCTCACACTTGGAACTAGACCAGACATTGTGTATGCAGTAATCAAACTGTCGCAATACTCAGTAAATCCGTCTAAGCTGCACCTTAACGTGGCTAGACATGTCATGAAATACCTGGCAGGTTCTACCAAATACAAATTAATTTTCAATGGCAAATCAACAGTGTCGGAACCGATCGCCTTCACTGATTCTGATTGGGCCTCTGATGAGGATAATAGAAGATCACAGACTGGTTACTTCATTATGATCGCTGATGCTGTAGTCGTGTGGAGTTCTCATAAACAGACCACGATAGCATTGTCTAGCATTGAAGCCAAATACATGGCTCTCTGCTGTGGAAGGGTGGAGTGACTCACTAGTCGTCACTCCTCCTTCAATTCGATTTACAATCAAACTACTATTTCCATTGTTTATACTAACTGTTTCTAGATGTATTTGATATCCCTATCCTCCAATAATCCAATTCAACATTCTAAACACAACTCTATCATCCAACAACTCCAATGATTCAAAATTCTCACCTATCAAGAAATCCACTTCATATTTCATCTTACTAGTATATACAACATATTCCATCATCTTTCAACTACCTATCCGATCTCAATTGATACCAACTGAAACTGAGGAATGGAAGTCCCTGCCCCACCCGATCATTGTGATGCGCCTTGAGCAAGCGTGTCTGAGGCTTGGCCAACCTCTTGACAATGTGGGATAGCCTGGTGGAAGGCCGGTACAGACATTCTGAGGGATTGGAAGGTTTTTACTTAGCTACCTAAATAGTCATTTGACTTATCTATATTGCGATGTATATTATGTAATCTTTTACCCTTTTGGATCAAACTACCACCGAGCGTGTACACAACAGAGCCAGAGCAAGCCCAATCAAAGAGGTTTCGATTGGTTTACACCTGAATCGAGTTTTTGATCAATTTGAGCTAATATCCGCAGCGCGACTACCTTCCAAATTTGAATTAAAATTTGAATTTCTATTTTATCTCTACCAACTACATTCGGCCCGACCTAACAGAGCCGTTTCCTACCTAGGAACACCCTTCTCTTCGACACTGCGACTGTTGTAAACAAGTAATTTGGGTTCAAAACTTGTTCAACGAACTTGGAGTTAAGTTTGTTAAACACACAACAGCTATAGTTGGTGACAATCAAGGCTCATTATTCATTGCCTTGAATCCAGTCACTGACAAACGAACCAAGCACATTGACATACACTTTCACTTCATACGAGAGCAAGTTGAACTGAAGCGAGTCACAATGATGCATGTATCGACCAAGGATCAGATTGCTGACATACTCACAAAGAACCTTGGACGCATACAATTCGATTATCTCAAACGAAAACTAGGTATTGTCTTTCGCTAGAGGTTCGCCACCTGAAGATAGGTTGGACAGAAAGTTCACTGCCAGACACTTAGTGAGGGGGTGTGTTGGAAGTGTCACAGTCATGACACCGTGTCACAGTCATGACACCGTGTCACAGTCATGACACCGTGTCACAGTCATGACACCGTGTCACTCACGTGTCTGACAAGATCACCAACATTATACCGGAATACACACTATCAACCAATAGGAAAGATACGGAGGATTACATATACTCCTAGGTTATTCCGTCCAATAGCATATGTCCCTCTGGGAATCTGCTTACTGTCTGCAGTCATTGCTGACTGATGTAGTAGATAAGAGGTAGCCCTGTGGGCTGAGTTATATATGCACGACCATCGTAGTTGGTATATAAGCTGTGTAAGTAGTCAGGGATAATTCGAGTACTTAGTTACTTTGCTCTATAAGCCTCACTCTAATGCTAGCCTATCAAACACAAGCCTTATCTCAAGTAAGTAAGACATTTACCCAGTGCTTACCAGCCCTACCAGTGCGTACCGCAATTCATACATACCTATGCTGCGAGTATAGGTGGTCTGTCTAACGACAGACTGCCCTTACTTTCATCAGATCGCTTGGGGCATAATAACGTGCCACTGCAGAGTGAAAAACTTTGATTTTTCCACTAAAGGTTGGGCACTGTTCTATGTGATGCAGAATGTCTCGTGTTGGATGATGAAGAGAAAAAAGAAACTGGTGAAAGGCAAGTGAGAATTTGGGTTGCTGGATGTAGATAGCTAGCTCCTCTAAGTAATGTGGGTACTGCCATTCTAGAATGAAGAATAAGACATATGCATTAACGTGGAAACAAACAAACGTTGAGTGGCAGCAAGATGGATACTGGATAAAACACAGAACCCTTGCATCAGCCCGATATCATCATCATTGTCGTCTTCGAGTTCATGGCTAGCATTGCCAGCAGATAGTGGGAGAATTGGGGGCTGTTCACCCTCTCGACACAACCTCATATAAGATGAAACCATTCCTGCGAGCATCCCTCTGTTGTAGAACACTCGATGAAGTGTGGCCAGCTTCCCGAGTCGAATAATAGTACAGACCATCTGACTCAGAGCATTATACCTGCTTGACCGCCGCCATGGCTCCTTTACTGATTTGATGTGCTTCGATTCAGTTATAGAAGAGCACAACCCATTTGGTGAGGCAAACAATTCGATGGAAGTGGCATAATGGGAGAGAGCATGCTGTCGGGGGAGTGATATGCTGGTTCAGATACCTTCTTCAATGAATACCTGTTGTTCCTCATGAAATTTGTCAAGGAGCATTCGAAAGCGGTCAAGCTCAGGGGCTGTGATGGCATTTCGGCGAACAATGTAACAGCAATCCATGAAAGTTGATATGCATCGCACCATTTTAGAAGGGACATGACCGACAATGGCAGCAATATACACCTAGAATGTATATAAGATGAGTCGGATACTATGTAATCACCTACTTTCATCAAAGCCTTTGAATCATCACCGGTCCACTGTGAAAAGTCCCTGCCATCAGGAAAACGCCGCAATCCTGAGAACGCAGGGACAGCTGATATTCTGACTCAATAGTGAGCGTTATTGATATACAAGATGGAAAACTCACTGTCTGTCTATATCCTGAATTATATCAAGCACATGACTCTCACCATGAGTCTTGAAAAGGTACTTTTGAACCCATTCAACAATATGATCTTTGAAGATCCCTTTGATGAGCTGATGCAGGAGGTCTGGAGTGAGAAGCTCATGAATGTTAGCATGAGGAAAATCATGGGTGAACGGCTAATTTAGAATCAGAACTGTTCAGACTGATCAACATTCAGCTCACCACAGTGTCATTGCGAATGCCATATTCGTCCCACAACATACCTGGATCAAAAGCATTGATAAGAAAGTCTGTCTTTTCATGTAATCGGAGTTGAGCATTAGGACAGTCGAGGTTTGAGGGGTGTGTGTCGCATCTGGCTCAAGTTTTAAGTATAGAATCACTACAAAGGGTGCGCAAACTTTGGGCACCAATTCTGAACAATCCCAGCTAGCCAAACCTGCTCTGGATAATCGGCAATGTACGGCCCCACTGAATAGATTACACGGCGGAAGTAACCATCAGGACAGCAGACAATATCGGGTGTGTTAGTCATGAACAGCTTAAGCGGAGCATAAATTCAGGCCAGACATGCATGATACAGTTGGCGACAAAACTGTTGGAAGACCCGTTTTTCCCAGTGTTTACGGCTTGCTATGTAGTAGAGTTAATACAGGAGATGAAGCAAAAGAATACACACTTCGGGGTATTGGAAGTATTGCACCTGGAAGAATACCCATACCATGTGCCCACCGTGATGTATTGTGAATGTTTCTAGCACCAAAGTACACAGGGTGGTATTCTTGGTGGCCCGTTGCAACAGAAACCGCTGTTTTATCACTACCACCAACTACTCCAACAAACATAGCACTGTGTGTGTTTGGATTTTCTGCAATCAGATCCTAGCAAAACAGATGAGAATTTTGCAATATAAATTGAGGCTACGAACTGATTGGGTCCACGCCCAGTCTCCAGACATCAAATTCGACCAAATCCGATCACCCTTCCCGTCAAACTCCTTGTATGGGACATAGTCAAAGTGACCATCGAATTCTGACGATCCCATTTGTTCATGGAGCAGCTCCCATATATCACGAAAGCATAACTCATACTCCTCGTGCATTCATTTTGGTGTAGGACCATTGGATGGAAGAGGGCCAGTATATCGTACCTTGACCGTCTGCCATGACATGGCGCCTTCCTGGATAGCATCAATCCCAGTGAGAATTTGTCGGGGAGGAGCCAACTTGCGTCAGCTTTAGCCAACATGGTTCGAACAGCCAACCCTAACCAACCTCAAACCGATGTTAGCCAGCACAGGGCAGGAATCAGGTCAACAACAGCTGACCACAGCCACCCATTACCACACTTTATTTAATATAGAATGAGTAACTATGAGTTAATGACATCAATATGCAATGCTTTCGAATCTCTTCGATTACTTACCTTCATTGTCTTCTCCTCACTTCGAGTCCAAGGCGTGTAAACATGGAAGAAGCTGCCAACCTGAGCCAACATCAGCCAACTGTTGTATCAGTTGCATTGTACTTAGCGATACGAGCATGTTGAATGCGTCATGATCGACGCGCGCCAGTCCCGTGACCCGTATGCTTCTTAATGCTCGCTTCTGTCATTTGCTCTCACTAGTGTAGCCAATGCCTGTATATCGCTGCTATTGTCAAAGGTATTGCCAAGCAGGATCCGAAGGCAAAGTTGTTAGTAAAACAACATGGTTCAACCACAAGAAACAATGGGAACTGGAGCAGGATTTGACAGAGGAGGAACATGCCGAGCCTGCCCAACAGCGAAACAAACCACGGAAACAAAGACCTGAAGCAAGCTTCCCAACTCCCTGGCCTTTCTACTGCTCATGGAGTTCAATTTCTATTAGACACCACCTGTTACGCGCTGTGCCGATCTGGTCCCGACACCCGATGCTCACGTCAGTACTTCCACTACACTCCCGACGGCCCACCTTCAGAACCCATCGGACACCTCCGGAAGCATTCGGAACGGCGCTCCACAATTGGAGCCGGGATGCTGGTAATCTCTTTACTTCTTTATTCATTCTTTTGTTCTTAGTTAGCTACCCAATACCTCGTTCTGATTATCTACTGCCTCATGTATACCTCATGACCTCGCTTGTATTCCGGAGTTCTTCCGGTAGTAGTATAAATAGTCCATCAGTAGTCAGTAGTACTCAGATGAAAATCTAGTTGTCTTCCAGTCTTGTCTTCGTGCAACCTCCTTTTCAGTTGCTCTCCGACTCTCCTTCCCGACTCCCCGACCTTCCTGACATGTTAACCTCGCAACCCGACTCCGTAACATCGGCTCCTGTCGGAACCCTTCGGATACGTTCAGAGACCCTCGGAAATTACGGCACACAGGCTATGGAAGCACGTCACCGAATAGTGTTCGTGACAGTGTTGTTCTGCATGGGACATAACACCACCCGACCATAACGATGATCTTTCTGACCACAATAGCAGTATAGACATGGTATGTTTTTTACTATTAGTGTACTCCTATGGCATTCCAACCGACTTCATAGCCTTCGGACAGTCTCCATCATCATGACAATAATTCCAATATGATTCCCCCTGATTCCCACAAACTGGCGGTCTGCTGGTGATGCTGATCATGAACATTTTCAAAATGTTATGGAGGATCGATTCTTCTGCCTCCGGCTTTGCTCAAATCGATGGAAGGTGGATATGGTTTGGAAACAACACTATCACAGTTGGCTATGTACTGTTCGGAAGAGAACAACCGTGAAACGAAAACAGCAGAATAGTGACGACGAAACATCAGAGGAACACACAGACGTGGATCAAGCTGAGAATGCCGTGAAGGCAGCGAGTGTAGTAAGTTGTGGTTAACTCTATTTCCTACCTCTTACTGCCAGCAGCATTGCAAAATTGCTTCAGATGTTCAGAAGACACCCAAGAAGAAGAAAAAGGTACATTTAGTGACTACATTGCCTTGTTCTCACTCGTTGTAGATTCTCAAGGAAAACATGCCTAAATCAAATGAGAAAGGCCCAGGTACTCTTAAGAAGGACAAGAACAAGGTATGTTGCATTTCCAAGAAGCTTGTACTCAGAATTTTCTAGAAGAAGAAAGTTCTCAAAGATTCGGTGGCCCAGGTGCAACTCAAGGATGATCAGGTGTGTCCCATCTCTTTTTTCTGAATCCCACCACTCACTTGTTTGTGTGCAGACTCCCAACCCCTTGTACGTTCCCCAGTTTTACTCACTTTCACCTATATTCATCCCGTCTTCATTAGCGCTGGTTTGGCTATTGATTTAGAGGATGTCGATGGTATGTGCTCATTTTTTGTAATCATAGCTGACGTCTCCTTACAGGATTAGGCCCCAACCCTGCCACCCCCTTCCATCCCTTGATTTCTCCAGACCCGGAAGGTGTTACTCTTGTTCGTGCCTTTCGGGTCAAGGTCGAATCACTTCCCACATCAATTCCTAAGGCAACAGCTTCACATACCCTTGCCACATATAGCGCAAACCCTGCTGATCAAGTTGCCGCAGTCCCACCCAATACAGATATCTGGGAACACTTTGACCCCATTTTCAACAATCTTCTTCCTGAACGAATTGAAGAACTTCACCACCTGGTCATTCGAGGCAAATATGGGTTGATTGGGCTTGTGGTGAAGTTTTGTGAGCACCTCGTTGTTGAGTGTTGTGTGAAAGGCATAGGAGGTCTTCTGAACAGAAAACTGGGACACCTGATGAAGGCTATGGACGAGTATGTTCATTTCTTTGGTGATTGGTTACTTACATTCTCATAGAGTTGTTTTCATTCAATCTCAACAAGAGCGCCAACATCCAGCACTTCCCGAAACACAATCAGAGCCAGCACCAGCACCAGCACAAGTGCAACCTCATCGAAAACATTGGACAATTCCAGAGAGCATTTCACCCAAGTAAGCTACCTTACCTTTATTGATTAAACCGACATTGTTCTAGATGGGAATGCACTCGAGACTTCCTCAAGGCGAACCCAGACACTGGAAAGAAGGACTTCGATGAACACTGGGCAGAAGTATTAGGGAATAAGAAGGCTTATCAAGTATGCCATTTATCTCTCTATCTGCTCAGCTACACTGACACTTACAGTAGGTATATGTACAGCGATGTGGGGAATTGGTGAGTTACATCAATAGTGCTATTTTCTCTATTGATTCGTTACAAAGACAAAGGAGATACCAGCTACGCCCTCCACAACAAACTTGCCAGCAAGCTCGACAACCGACTTGCAGACAAATTCAACTGCTTTGACGAAAGGTGTAAAGGGCAAACGGGCGGGAAAGACAGCAACAGGGGCGAAGGCAAAGAAGGGGATGAAGTAGAATTGGAGCGATTGGTGGGAGTTGGTGGGAGTTGGCTGAGATAGCGGTAGGATACTTAGATTGTAGCTGGTTGAGGTCAGCTGAAGCTGGAATGGACAGATTAATCACTGGTATACGTTCAGTTGGGTACAGCTGGTTTAAGTTGGCTATGGATGGAATCGATTGGCCCAGGGTTCACATTATCGGGAAGGGCCAACCGGAGCCAGCAAATTTGAGCGAGTTGGCTTTAGTCGGCTCAGGTTGGCTCCTCCCTGATGAATTCTCACTGGGCATCAATAGTGCCATACATCTCTTGAGCTGACGACCAGGGAATACTCTCGCCACCTTCCTTTATGACTGTTGCAAGCCAATGGTCCAATGCTGTATTGACTTTTGCCTCCGAGCTTTGCATAGTGCTAAAATGGAAATCTGTGAACTCAAATGCCAGCCTGTCCTTGAATGGGTGAAATGGGTTCAGAGGGGTTACATCGAGTGGGTTTCTTGATGGCGGTTTAGTAAGTGGTGGTAAAAAATGTCTGTCTTCATCGCAAGGTAAGGCTAGAGATATATGAGCATATACATTGAAGAGAGTTTAAGTTACCTGTTAGTGTTGAATGCGAAACCTTCTCAAAAAATGTTGCTGGATCGGATTCAGCATCATCAGGACCTGGCGAAATACTGTGATGCACAGCATTAAGGTGTTGAGCAAGGCCACGAGAAGATTTGAGATTCCTCTTGCAACCAGGAAACGGGCAAGAGTACATTGGACAAAAGCAAGAGGCAGGTCAGCCGAAGCTGACACATAGCACCTGGAAACCACTTCGGAACTTGCGGCAACCTCTGAAACATACAGGGTCGGGCTTGTTAGTGAATGCGTAATATCTCCGGTACCAACTGTGCCGACTTCGCCTTGAGCTTGTTCAAGTTGTAGACAGTGTCTAGGTACAGTTCATGGTTGCGTTGGTGTATGCAGTCAGCAGAAAATAGAATTAAGCAGATCAAAAGAGTACATTCTGTGGGTATAAGTGAGTATGATATTTGATCATTCAAAAAAAAAACACGCAAACCTATGTCAAGATTTTGCTAAGTCTGATTGCTCCTGAATCCCAGCTTTTCTGTCTCTTTCTCCTTCGTACACATCATCCCCAGAACTTTGCTCTTAGTCCTATGGCTCCACCACGTTCCTCTCGCAATAAACAACAGAACACTACAGCTGAGGCTGCCACTTGTTATGAACAGAATTTATTCATTAGTTTCATTTTCATTTCATTTTCATTTCCTTTTCATTTGTATTCATTTTCCATCTTATTTCCACTATATCTCGGCTTATTCCTATCTCCTATCTTCTATTTCCATTTGGTCAGTCTTTCTCATCATTTCATATCTATATCTCTCTCTATCTCCATTAGTAGTACCTATCCATTGTCTTGGTTCTCTTATCTTTCAGGCTTACCTTTCTAGTTCTGGCTTCTTTTCATATATCATTCATGTTCCAGCCATTCTCTTATGCTCCGTCCATATCTATTAGTCAGGATGCTTACCTATAGCTGTGTATATAAGTAGGGGTACTATTGATGTATTCCCTTAGTCTTGATATTAGTCTTTTCTCCCACTTCAGTGTCCTCTAAGTGCAAGTATTGTCCTGGAGGTGTGCTAGGTTCATGATGGAGTCCCCAAAGGCAGCAGGTTATATTATGTAAGATGTGGTTCTAGTGGATGCCTGACAAAATATCAAGACTACACCACTTTGCTGACTCCAACAATGTTCGCTTTTTCGACTTCTAGCCTTTCCCACGCTTCGCCTAACAGATGGGCGCGTTCCCACGCCTTTCCGCACTTTCCCATGCCCTCCCAAGATGATATCTTGACTCCCTGTGGATCACTTAATTGGGATTCACTTGTACAACACCAGTCACCTCAAATTCCAGCCTGGATGAACCACCAATACCCAAGCCTGGATCT